>JAOWCC010001501.1:55523965-55685970 GCA_030867875.1 Actinernus sp. WN-2022 | reverse complement strand
TATTCTCTGTAAGCCAAAAATTTCTTTGCAGAAGTACTCAAAACCTTTCAAAGTTTCATATATATAAAAATTAGCAAAAGGGTTAGGGGTACTTAAACTCTTCCCAAAAACCAGTCACCAACACAGCCAACAAGCCCTTGCCTTCATAAAGTTGGCAATATGCTAGTCACTGCTCATTTTTAGGGGACAAAACCATTTCTTCTCAAAGATGGCAGACTAAATTAAAGTATCTTTCAAGAGTAGTAAAATTCTTCTCAATCTCAGTTCTGGCATGTCAATTTTTTTGATTAACAGTCTAGCACCTCTCAGCCAATCGGAATTTTCCAATTGATGCTCTATGGTATGGAAATATACAAAAAAACGATAGCGCTGTAAGTTGCAGGTGCCTCCTTCCCAGTCCCCCTCTTTATCTTCCCCTTCCCTCCCTTTGCACCACTATGCAGGATAACATTATCATTATGACTATTCTTATATTAGGTACATATAGTTTATGGTACATATAGTTAGGGTTCGAATTAACTTTTCCACGTAGGCGGCAACTGGTGACTAGCCAAATGTTTTAGTCGCCAAAAGACCATTAATTTTTGTGGTCCACCACATTTCAGTTTTTAAGCGACACGCAACAAAGAACATGTATTTGCTGGCTTTTTATTGTTGGCTTAATTTATTTAGAACATCTTGTGACTAAGATCAACCCTTACTGTTTTTTTTCTATCCAACCGACCCAAACATTTTGCTTTTTGAAGAATAAATAAGCAAAGATAGCCACACAAAATCAGTTGAAAGATCTGTAAATTGGCAAGTTGCATTAAATTTCAGACCAGTTCTTTTCAAATGGCTGATTTCCTCACCATTTGAATCATGGTATAATACATCGCTTACATGTACAGAGAAGGGGCACAGGGAGGTCCTGAAATTTTTTGGGGGGGAGCATTTTTCATTCTGGGGGGGGGGGGGGGGGGGGGGCAAAATGATGAATTCTGGGACATTTTTCATTGATGACTTCTGTCAATCTCTCTTCTGGGACTGGCAGAGGGGATGCAACTGCCCATCCCCCCCCCTCTCCCTACGCCACTGTGTACAGATACATGCCTAGTAGGTTCCAGGCTTGAATCTATTTTCTATAGTTTTGGCTGACCGAATTTACTCAACTGCAACAAACCTTTAGTTAACAATGATAAACAGGAGAACAAATAGAGATGGCCTTGAACAGCTCACAATCATTTCCCTTTTACCTCATGGTCAGCAACTTTACTAAAAACATGTTACTCTTCCACCCGTTGGCACACACTTTCAGTAACAGATGTCTTAATGTTTTTTGATTGGAGTAGGTTTAGCATTTACAAATGCAACATTTATCCTGATTAAGACTGCCTATAAAAACAGCAAATTATCCTCAATCATAATGATATACTTGGGAATATAAAAAAAAGGGAAAGGCATTTAAATCTTCAAAGAGAAAGCCACTAGTAGTAACCCAAAATGTTGGAGTTACGGTAACAGCTTGTCACTATGTTTCCACTTTTCAAAAAAATTCATTTAATTGTCTTTGATCTTACCCCCTAACCATAAACACAATCCACTGATAATCATTTCCTCTTTGATTTTATGGCCCCAAACCTTAAGGAAATGAGACTGCTCTTCTGGGGAACCTCTACTAAAACACAATGTTTGCTCGAGAATGTTTGTTATGGATATCTGAATCTATTGCTGTTGTTTGTCTCCTCTAATTGTACCCTGATGTCATTTTATGGATTGATTTTCCTTGTCCATAAAACCCATTTGAAGTTCCTCTGTGCAGCCATCTTGGATCTTTCAATGTTGTTGCACAACAAAAGAGCTGTGTTTCTGATAATATGGGTTACCATGTGACCATTATAACATCCAAGACAGCAGTGCACAGGAAATTCGAACGGGTTTTGTGGACAGGAAATTGGGCCATAAATGCCATCTGGTGTACAACTACCATTAAGATGTTGAATAATCCTAGAATTCCTTGTTTTTCTGGCATGTTTTATATAGATTTTACTACATACATGTACTTCTACAATACAGAATCTTACTCATAATATTTTGCTGTAAGTTATGAAAAAAAATAGCCCAGGCCAGAGTACTTTAGTAATAGCACATTATTATTAAAGTAGTTATAAAGGATCACAAACTCTGGAGCTGTAAGTAAAACTATTGTACCTATCTTGTAAATATTCATTGATAACGAGTTGTAGTATTGGAAGATCCTTGGTTTTATAATGAGTCCAATTTGAGTGCTTCAAATAGTTTCAAGGAAAGTGGAAACGTCAATTGAATGAGGGAAATCCATGACATACATGTATGTATTATGACTATCTGCATTAAAACAGAATCAAAGCATTAATATTCCCATTCTTTCCAATTATATAAAGTTAAATAAGTTGACTGAATAAATGTATTAAAATTGCATGTTGCACCTAATTAAAAAAAATTCTTGAATGACATCCTATCAGACTTTTACTAAAACATTTTTTATTGACAGCCCATCCAACTTGTCAAAATTACTTACATTTTAAAACTGCATCTGGGTGTTATGAAGTTTGATCAAAGAAAACCATCATGGTATTTGATGCCAATCATTATTATAAAATAATTAAGATAGTACGCCAGTTCTGATTGGCTCATAGCCATGTTTTCATTAGCCTATGCAAACATGGAAATGACGTCACACCTTTAGTGCTTCTTTTATCAAAATAATTATTTTATAAAAGAAATGAAACAGATTTTCAGTGTTTATACAGAGGATCATGCTAACCTCGGTAAGCTTGGGAGAAGTCTCGAGCAGGTACAAACACTTGACCTGTGGTCTCGTGTTTGTTCTGCTCTCAAATTCTCTCAAACTTACCTCGGTTTGCATGAGCCTGTGCAAACACAGCAGATCTATTTCATTTCTTAACATATTTTTTAATGAAAGTTGTCAGGAACACTACCAATAAAGAAATTCACTTATTCATTAGGTTGTTTGCAAAATGGATTATGTATATAACTGCAGTCTTTCAGCGATTGAGATTGTTGACTGACTATGCCCAATCATTTCACAAAAATGGCCGATAGATTTTCAACACGGCAGGATGCTGGTCTAATTGCTTTCAGTTTCCCTCCACTCAAGGTTTTAGTGAAAAGTGCTGAATAACTGTCCTTAATATCATACTAAAATATTGCCCTATTGATGAAGTGATTTTGTTACAAATTATTTAGATGAGAAAGTTATGAGTCCCAGGCCAAAGTCTCCACCATACATGTAGGTACTAACAAATCAACCGAGTTTTGAGTGCATCCTTGAGGATGCACTTTGATGAGAAATATGTGTCTTTTGATTTTTTTATGCATAAAAGAAGCTGGATACAGGGGTAACAAAATCACTGTAAGTTGATCTACAACCATAGCTTACATATAGGACTGTGTGCAACAAGGTCATAAGTGACTTCTGATCATGTTCTAAATTCTCCCTTAGAAAACAAAGAATTTGAAAGAGAATTTAGATTGTGAACAGGAGTCACTTTACACCCTTGTTGTACACAGCCCTTCAATTGACAAATAGTATAAAAGTCCAAAACAATCAGTCCTTTTTTATAGCATCTGCCAAAGAAACAGTTGCAATAGACCCATATCACTGTTTTTCAAGTAGTCTATTTCTTTGAATTATAGGAGAGCTGTTTATACTGCAAGAACACCTCAAAACTAGACATCCCCACATCTAAGGGTTACACAATGTTTAGGAGCAAAGATACAAGACTGCGAATTCGGAATTTTTTACATACAGTTGTATGACCAACAGGTATCATTGCACGTCTGCCATACAAACGTCTGTAAAAAAATGCGACTTTGGCAATCTGTAATTTTGCTCCCAAACATCATATAACCCTTACATTTGGAGATAAGACTAGTTTTGAAGTGTTCTTACAGCAGTATAAGTGGCTTTGGCAGAGAGGATCTATACTAATGAATTGATAATGATCGTAATAATAATAATTTGTAGTTATTTGTAGCAACAACATTATTTACTAATGACGATAAAACAGAATAAATGTCAATAATAATAATTGATGATGATAATTTAAGCTGCAACGTGTTAGCCTGCGAAAACAGCTGCCTCTATTCGCGGGCCGAACAGAGTCCCATGTGGGGCTCCATTCGGGCTGGGAATAGAGGTGGCTGTTTTCTCAGGCTAGCAATGTGTATGCTAATTTAGCATGTGCTGAGGATTTAACAGTGTCATATTTTTTGTTGCTAATGTTGCTAACACATAAAGTAGACACTCATTTTACACACTTTGTTTCTTTCATTCAATCTGTCTTTAATCAAGATTCAAGTAAGTAGAATACTTATACCCTTGTGCCCAAATAATTAATTTCACAATGTTTAATGAGATTGGGGCAATAAAATAGCAAGCACAATAACACTATAACTGGTTCCAAATAAAACTGTCTTCCTCTAGATATATGTTCCTTGCCAAATTTGTCAATGTTTTTCCTAGGGTTCTAATTGAGAATTTAAGCATCACATTTTGGTCAGTTTAAACCTGTAGGTAAAGCAACATTCCAAATAGTTCTGTATCAGATATTTCAACTTATGTATGCTTGCTTTTGTTAGGCATCATTCTTTAGGATCAAAAATATACCATTGAAGAGATATAGAGGATATTACATGGCCGCGCGGAGATACGGATTTTATCTTCGAGTGTTGATGACATATCTTACGAGTGAGCGCAGCAAACGAGTAAGATATTTCATCAACACGAGAAGATAAAACCGTAACTCCAAGCGGCCATGTAATGTTCTGTTTAATGTATAATTATGGATGAAATACCAGTTTCAATCTCTTGCTAAAAAGGCTAGAAATCTTTGAAAGCAAGTCATATTTTCAAAAGTGATATCTTCACGTGTGAAGATATCATTTATATCTTCATGTGTGAAGATATCACTTTTTAGAAAGAAATATACACTGGTATTTCATCGAAAATTATATATTAAAAAAAGATATGTGGAAGACTCTTCTTCCAAACTTCAAATAACTGGGGGTCAATAGGGTCAAATAACTGGAGGTCATAACAGGGAAAACTGAAAGATTCCTATTTCCGATCAATGCCGGGCATTGATGAAGCATTCATGAAGCATTTTGCTTGCATAATAGGTCATTTTACATCATGTGACAGTAGCTCTCCAGATGATTCAGTGTTTTGTTTTAGAATTCTATAAATTTATTAGCCATTCTGTAAGCTGGTGCATAAATTTAATCGAGTTCAAAGGTAAATAATTTGTTTTTCCTTTGAAAAATAACTCCACCACATGAAAGATCACATCTAAATTAGTATATGTTTACTGAGTTTGAAGATGTTTGAGTAAACAAGAACTGAATTAAGCAAGCTTTTGAAAATCACAAATCACAAAACTAAGAGAGTTCAGTATGAAATGGAGGACGGTCATCCCTCCAGGCCACACTGAGCTCTCTTATTTTTGTGATTTCTGAAAGCTCACCACCTCATTAATATTGATCCAAACTCAATCAACACATTAATTTTTATGCAATATTTCTTGTATTTGGGTTATATTTTTTAAATAAAGATAACTGACGCAAAATTCGATGAAATTAACAGTGCAAAAATGGCTTCGCATCTACTGTATATTACGGCCAGTTATTTTTCCATGCAACCAACAACAGCATTTTATTTTGCATTTAAAGGCTATAGACTAACTGGCTCCATGTCATGCTATATTCTTTTTTACAAATTTTGGTCACTATTTGCTGTTATCAATATCAATATTGAACAGAATATTTAAAGTCAGGAAACAATTAGCATTCGTAGCCCAGAGTGAATAGTTCCCATGCAATGTTGGGTAAATGATAAGAAAATAATACAGATATAAATAAAATTACTTCCTTGATCATTAATTGTTTTCAAAGTAATAGGCTTCATCTTCAATAATCTTGGTAATATTTTCCTATAGACTCGTGCACTAATTTTAGTTTTAATTTTCTGAACAATAAATCAATATAGTTTGACCAATGTCTGGCAGAATAGTGATAAGAAATAATGATTAGAAATTAAAGTTTAGAGTCGTAATACTCATTCACTGTTCTCAAACATCAACATTGGGTTTCAAACAAAAGAGAAAAAAATCAGTTTTTCTCTTTTGTAATAAGCCATAATTCTGCAAAAGACAAGGCTGTTCTAGTAAACAAAACATTAACCCCATATTAGCAGAACGATTTGAACCGTATATTGCTTTTTGCACCAATGAAGGTTGTGAAAATAATAATTTTAGACTTCCATACTAATTATTTACTTTTAGACTGGCTATTATGTACATACAATGTAGTAATCGTACAGCTTTAGCCTCTCAGTGTTGCCTTAATCTTTACAAAATGTGTTGGTTCAGCACTCCTAATAAGGGCTTGGTACACCCGCTACACTGTTACAGTTTTCGTTGAAGTGTGACCCTGAAAGTGTCAAGTCTCACTTGGAAGTTTGCTTTTTACTGACCGTCAATCAATGTCTAGTCTGTCTAGTCTCATACCCGGGGGGGACTCCCTTATGTGAGGGTACATGGATGCTCGTCGTACCTTTTAGGGGTCAAAATCAGGAGTTTGGTACCACTTAGGGTATCCACCATCAAACACAGACATTTCTATGTAAAGCGGTACCTTTTAGGGGTCGGGTGTCAATTGAACAAAAAAGCCGTTATAAATTTACATTTCTATTATCTTTCAAGTAATAGCAATAAAAGGCATCGAAAGTTTAAAATGTTGGCATGTTTTTATCGGTGCCTTTTAGGAGTCAAAATAAGCTTGAGCCACGGCCATTTTAGTACCTCTTAGGGGTCAAATCGAAAATGTCCGACGAGCATCCCTACCCCTTTTATATGGGAGTCCCCCCCCCCCGGGTCTCATACAAAGCTTTTACTGCCAAGACTTACATTTGTAATTAAATTTTGATTGACAGTCAGTTAAATGCAATTTTCCAAACAGGACAATTTTGAGGGTCGCGCTTCAACGAAAACGGTAATAATATTGAGTGTACATGGGCAAGCTGAAAGATGACATTTACATTAATGTCAACTTCCTCGAAACCATAAGATTGAATTCATTTACAATAATTTTTTGTAATTTCATACTTGGAAAATGAGCCAAATAAGAAATTCAAGGACTTTCCAAATAAAGCAGTTGAATTCAAGAACTCCTCAACAAGCTTTGTACATGTATCAGTCTTAAATACACACACCAATGCAACCTATACGCTGTATGCAATGTATTAATTACATGTTAATAGTCTATACATAGTATACACAAAGTATAAAAAGTACATGTATAAAGTAAAGTGTGTACATATTTTCCTACTGTAGTACATTAATTTTTTTATATCTTGATTTTCATATACAGTAGAACCTCTCTAATACAGACACCAAAGGGCCAGAGAAAAGTGTCCATATTATAGAGGTGTCCATAATTATTGAGGCCAGGCTTATGACATCATTTTAAAGTCTCTAGTGACAATACAGTATTTAGTGTTTGTTTATGACCAAAAAGGTGTTAAATATCATCCAAAATCATGTTTGCAGATCATAAACTTGATGTCTAATACAGTATGTACATTTACAGCACTGTGTACATTTTGTATTTCTATTTTTCTAATCATCAACAACTTACATGAGCTCTGTAAATTACTTACTGCAGTCCATAATAAAGAGGTAGAATTTGTATGAATTTTGCTACCTGCGGCCGAAATTAGGTGTCCGTTGCCCGTAATATAGAGGTTTTTTAAAACAAAGAATATATGTGGGGATTTCGCTGGGACCTAGAGATCTGTCCATAATATGAAGGTGTCCGTATCATAGAGGTGTCTGTATGGAGAATTTCCACTGTACAAATAAAATCGGGAGGTGGGCGGGCGCCACATATAAAGGCTATATGGGTATGTGTCCCACAGTTCTCCTAATCCTTTCTGATGCAGCAGGGTTTTGATTTTGTGGCTCCAGTATTCTCCCACCTGAAATTCCTGGGAGTACCCCCTTAATAATAATAATAATAATAAAGTCTTTATTTCATGAGGGTAGCACAAAATAGTTAAAAACTAACAAACCTGTGGCCCTCTATAGCTAATAAAATTATATAAATATAGTTATTATAATAAAATATTAATAGTATAAATACATGGATCATAGATGAAAAACGTTAAAAATATATAATTACGATAAGCAAAACAATTGTTTAAAATTCAAATTGAAACCCTAACAACAAAATAGTACATGATAAAAAGTTGATAAAATCGAATAAAAATGGTCACACTTAAACTAAAAAATGATTTAAAAACTGCTGTTCCTTAAATAACACGTTCCAATAATGGCTTCTAAATGTAGCATAAGAGTTACTATTTCTAATTTCTAAAGATAAACTGTTCCATAATTGGCAAGTTGTTACTGTAAAAGTACGACCACCTTCAGTCTTGCGAGTAAACTTAGGACAAACTAAGTTAAGTTTACTGTACTTTCCAGTTCATTCCAATCAACTTTCAAAAGGAGTTGTACATGTACAAGTTACTGCCAACAAATCACTATAATGCAATCTAATTGTTTGCCAACTCATAATCACACTTGAGCCAACAAAAAAGATCTTAGAATAATTATTTTCTTGCAAGAGCATTAAGATAAACCATGGTTGCTCTCAAATGTTCTGTATGGATGCCTAAATCTATTGCTGTGTTTAACTCCTGTAAATTGCCAATACATATCATTTATGGACCAATTTTCCTTTCCATAAAATTCATTTGAATTTCTTGCATGCTGCCATCTTGGATCTTATATATGATATCACAGTGTTGCCCCTATTGTTACAAAAATAACTATTGTTTTCTGACAATAAGGGCAAACACTCTGACATCATACGTTGTAAGATCCAATTGAGATAGAGTCCTGCCAGGAATTATAGGGACATCCAACCACGGATTGAAAGGCAATGCACCGATTCCGATTTTTATGAAATCAGCAAATTATATTTCGGATTTGATCGGTACTTTGTCTAATTTGATGGGGTTAATTTGTCCAATTTGATTGGTATTTTGTCGAATTTGATCGGTATTTTGTCGAATTTGATTGGGGTTTTGTCCGATTTGATCAGTGTTTTTCCCAATTCGATCAGTATTTTCTTCAATCCAATGTCATTGGAAATGCTTCAGTTGATGTTGAAGTATATTTACATGATTATATATAAATCTCAAATCTCAGAGTTGCAAATGTGGATGTGCTTCTTCATTTGTGGTAAGAAAGTAGATCTAGTCTTTTTTCAACATGTTCAGAAAATTTGTAGGCAATCATTTGTCGAAGTTTGAGAGAATTTTTGCTGTACTATTTATACTTCTCTAGTGTCCAAAACTTGAATTTCAAGTTAAATTGAGCACGAACATTGCCTAAGAAACAACAAAATAATGATAGATGTCTGACTGAAGTTACAAACTCTGCCTTAAATGTGCTGAACAAAATAAACTCGGCTGATAAGTCGATGATAAGTACGCTAAAATGTTAGGAATAGCGACATCTTGAGACAAGGGTCATGCATTTTTACACATTCAGGACACTGTTGAGACTTTGGTTTCCTTCATATTTCATGAGGAAATTTTTGAAACATTAGTTTGAGATGGAATGAATACCTAGTGAGCAGAAAGTCTCAGAGAAAATCGGAAACTAAAAAGCACAACACAACAAGACAAAAGGTAATGATTTGGACTAATCCAGCAAAGCATCTCAGTGTTTTGACATCACTAAAAACAAATGGACCGATTGGGTACTCGAAATAAAATACTCATCTACATTATTTTGATTTATTTTATTGATACATATATCTAAATTAATGCCTTTGAAAAGAATTTTTAAGTCGACAAAATGATCAAGAATGCTGAAGACGTCGACACGCATGTGCAAGGCTAAATTGACAACAAATATGCAAATTTGTCATTTCACCAAAAACTTGCTTTTTACCTAATTAAATGCAGTTAAAAAATATTATTCGAAAAATAATAATTATAATTCAAAAAAATTATTCAGAGATGTACATGTACTCCTGTTGTCAGCATGGAAATGTCCACTGAAATATTCGAAGTCAGTTCATCAGAAGTTCATCAAAATGCATGAACATTTCAACCCTGAGAGTTCTAAGTGATCAGACTGAATACATTTATTCAGTTAATGTTGTTCTACCTCGAATGGAACTTCATAATAGCTGGTTTGAGGCACTCAAACTGTTTGACACATTGAACATTATATAAATCTTGTTAGCTGGTATACTTAAGCTGGTGTATTTAACATTGTAGCTTGTATTTTCAAGGATTTATAGTAGGAATCACAGGATGCAAATTCAAATTATTATTGTTGCGGGTGGAATCTCTTTCAATCTCTCTCCACAGAAAAATCACCACTAATTCGAAATGCGAAGATCCAAGAATGTCAATCGCATTGAGAAACTGCAAATGAATACTTCCTAGAAGCGATGTAACATTACACAATTTCACATTGATGAATCTCTGTCCAGATTTTAATCCTCAATCCTTCCAATCAGACTTTTATTACCGTTTGAAGTGATGTACGGTTAACACTAATCAGACTTTTTTACAGTTTGAAATGTAAAATTTACCAATCTGGTAGTTGATTTCTTTTTACCGATTGAAACGGCAACTTACTAAAGGTGAAATTGGTAATGTTACTATTAATTGGATCGGAATTATATACCAACCAATATTTGAATGCCTTCCCTAAAGAATCTACTTGGTAAAATCAAAGCACACTTGCATTTTCAACTTCTCCTGGCACAAGTAACAATATCCTTTAGTAAATTTGCATTTCGATTAGAATATTTCACGGTACATTTTACTGTAGTGAAATAGCGCTTGTAAAATTATAGTCTAATAATATAATAATTATATTAAATACAGCTTGCAGAAAAAGCAAGTGCTTAACTTTTCTACTTGCAATACATAAAAATCAACTTCCGTTTAGCAAGTAAAATGCCTGAAAAGCCAGTTTTCAATAAACAAAATAATGTTCAATGGGCCACCAAGTCATCAAATTACAAAACATCTTGTATCAGTTTAAGATTGAACTACTAGTTGGTTTCTACTAAAACAATTAGACTACTTGCTCTAAGTTTCTATGGCTGATATTTAACAATAAGAGAGAGCTTAAGCACCAGACATTCGTGAGTCACGGACAGCAACCGGAAGTAATATTTTCCTTTTTTGGTGCATTTTGATGTCAGCACGTGTGTAACGTGACATCACAAATGTCAACACCATTTTCAATCCAGTTCTCTCTCGGTCTTGTGACGGCCGTGACGTTTTTTTGGTGTATTTTGATGTCAGCACGTGTGTAACGTGACATCACAAATGTCAACACCATTTTCAATCCAGTTTTCTCTCGGTCTTGTGACGTCTGTGTTGTCCAAAATGTCTGGTGCTTATAAGCTCTCTAATATTCACCCAAGTCTAAGTGCATATTGGTGGTGAATATGTACTGGTTATTTCATGGTTTTCTATGGAATACCGGCAAATATTTCGCAAGAAATTTATCGTACAATGTATTTGGTATACATTTTGAGCCAATACCACAATAATATAAATTTTGACTGACATTGTTGCTGATATTCCATAGAAAACCATGAAATAACCATATTATCATATAAAGATAAAAATTATGAGAAGATTTTATCACAAAAACAAAGTAACTTATCGGTAGACTGTGAAATTTCTTGGAAAAGAAAAGTTTGGAGTGGTGGACGTGTCTGCAGACTAATTATGTATTCAATGTTTTTGAATTCTTATTGGCTGATACACAAATGCCACAAAATGTCCTGCACTTCAATTGGCCTGATTTAGCCATGAAATACTACTCTGTATTTCATAGAAAAACCATGAAATACTGCCCTGTATTTCATAGTAAAGTTGAGCTCTGATTGGCTGAAATATAAGATTTATAGCATAATTGCCGAGATGCAGAGAGACTGAGGTGAATAATTGTTTTAGTTGAATTTCAGAGTTGAATATCAGAGAAGCTTAACACGAGACTAGTCTACTTCCTTTTTAAATTCTTTCTGGATATGTGGTGTATCATTCAAACATATGCTCAAAAGAACATAAAATACATAAATTTGTCATACTTCAGGGCTCGAAATTGCGCCCGATACGGGCGTAAATACGCCTATATATATATTTTTTACGCCTAACGTTTTCCACTTAGGCGTAAAATTACGCCTAGATCCTCTTACAAAGGTAAAAATTATTGGAAGACAAGTCTTATTTCCAAATCTCTAAAACGATCTGATTTTTTTGAAAAAAAAAAATACTATTTGCAAGCAAGCGTTTAGTGTAAACTTTTTTGTCTGTTGTTTCAAGTTTGAAATGCATAGTTTACTAATTACGCGGTGATGTTTGGCGTGTGAAGTCTGAACTTTTAACTGCAAAATGTCAACGTTTGACAGCTCCTGTAATGTAAACTATTTTCCCGCACGAAACAAGTTGTTTTGCATGACAAAACCTTATAGATAGGAGCTGTCAAACTTTGACATTTACGCCTAAATTTTGGAGAATTACGCCTAAAAATTTTAAAGTGGGTGTAAAAGTATGCCTCCTTTTTTTTCTTAATTTCGAGCCCTGTACTTCGTATTCCGACAAAAACCAAACTTCAATTTTATATTGCTTAGGAACTGCTTTGGTTTTCATTTCATCAATTTTTTCTCTCCAACATTTGAAGGGCTGTGTGCCACGAGGGCGTAAGTGACTCCTGATCACATTCTAAATTCTCCTTCAAGTTCTTTGTTTTGTAAGGGAGAATTTAGAGATCAAATCTGCTGGCAGCGATTTTTAAACTTAAGCTAGAATCAGCAGACTTCATATTTGCCATGCTATGCAGTCAATATAGCAACCACCTTCCACCAATTGGAATATTGGAATCTCTGAAATTATACTAACTGATAGAAACTTCTACAATGTAGCTCTTAGTCTAATAAGTATTGTTAAATAGTTAACTCAAGGTCTCACCAATCCTCGACTATCTGCTAGTATATACCTGAAGTTCATAGTGTAAAATGATTGTTACTGTGTGGGCACTTCAACTGTGAACGGAAGTTGCTTTTTTAGACTTTATTTTCTCTGTTGTCCAATCAGCAACGTCTCTCAAAACAATGAAATCTACTTAAGTTCTGCAATGCCATCCAATCATAACAAAGGTTTAAAATATTATTGAACCGCTGTTCCGTATCATGCCTATGAGTGGCTGCTGCTGAAAACAAGCAGAAAAAAGTAACAACCGTTCATGGTTTAAGTGTCCTTATTGTAAAAGTCAGAAGAGGAAAATAAAAGAATGTTTGTGGGGAAAATTACCACATGAATTCAGAAAAAAAGTATTTTAATTAGGTGATACACAATACTGTTTTTCTTAATATGCTTCTAATGATATTTCCACAGATATTACATACATGTACTGTCATGGCAATGATTTTTAAATCACTGATGATTTGCTATTTTGGGTCTGTGGAACCTTTTTCTTAGCTGTTTTACTGTTTGAATACATTAGACAACTGACAAAGATAGACATCACAATTTGATAAGGCAAAATCAAAAATATATAATGAATTTAGGCTCCTGACAGTTTCATGAAAAAAAAAAAGGAAAAGGAAAATGAAATATTGTTGTGTAAATTCTTTTAACTTTTTATTTACGGTATTTCCTAAAGGCAAAAATAACATTCAAAGTAACATTTGTTATCTAAATTAAGAAGAAATTTGATGTTTTAATCTGAAAATGTGCTTGTGTCTCATGTTATTTAAATGTACATGAACATGTACCATCTTCAGCACTTAGTATTTCTCTAATAAAAAGAAGAAAATAACTTAATGATTTCAACTGGGACCAAAATGTAAACAGACTATTCTACTCAAACATGGACTAGTTGTTTCTCATTTGAGTTTAGATTTGCATGAAACTAAATTAACATTCTGTGTTGACATACATCCTCTTTGGATTCAGCCATTGTCCATTTTGAACCCAAAATAAATTTAGAGTTCAAAATCTTCCAATGGATTTAGTACTTTCTAACACTTAATTCCAATATCGGACTTTACATTTCCAGACAAATTTATCAATTGCTGAATGGTCCAAACATGACATAACATTTCTTCTTTTGCTCAAAAGATCATTATGCAAATTTTAGAATCCACACAGGGTATTTGTTTCAATGCTTTTGTCTTAACTTCTGCTATCCAACGCTCACTAGAAAATCAGTTAAAATCTTTAAGATAAACATGTTTAGTTAGGTACATCACTTTTCAAGAAAAATACAGGGAAAATAAAACTTGAGTTGGAGTTAAGATTGCATGTTCAAAACATTGAAGGGATGTTCAATTTTGAATACATTTTCCAATCTATTAGGTCAGAATCTTAATAACTACATATTCCTCAAAGAACAGCCAAAAATTGAGCTATTCTTACGTAAAGTTAAATCATATTCTATATCGTAAAGATAGAATGCATAATAAAATTGTCATAGCAAATCTAAATTTTATATTCACAAAGACACATTTAAGCCACTTGAAAATACTAAGTCTTGCATGATCACCATATTTAAATGTAGAATGGTCGTTAAAATGATTCAACTTTCTTACCCCAAACCATTAATCTTTATCAACTTTTATTCTTCAAAAAGTTTATTACTGATACAGGATGATTTTTTGGAAAGCAAGCATAAAAATCTTAATACACAAATAAACACCGTCAAGTCCTTAAGACAACTGTTAAGTTATTATTGTGAAGAATAATACACCATAAATCCTGAATCTTAGCTTAAAAGTATCTGGCCATGGGAATTAAAGTTTATGATTAACGAAAGAGAGCAGAATTGATCAATTTCTGATTCATGAGAATTTTGCTAAAGTTTACCCTTTGATTTTGCCAAAGCTTGAAGACGAAAAGCTGTATTTGGATTGACTCATCAAATTATACTGCCCGTTATACAGAGTGTACATTTAGTCATGCCTTGTTTAACTTGGGGAATAGCAAGAGGAAGTTGTTTAAACACCAAATCTCACATGCCTGATGCTCTATATAAACTCTACCAGCACAAGACTTTCGCAAAAGCTGAAGTAATCTGCTCCTAACACAATTACCACTTTAGTCTAACATTCTCAGGAGATAATATACACATTAATAAAGTAGGGATTTGGCTGTATAACGAAAAGTGGTTAGTTATAACTAGTGTTTTGAGAGTTAGGTTATGTTAAACTTCAAGGATTGGTTCTCGTCAAATTACCCAATATTTATCCTTTTTAGTCCGTATTTCCAGGCATTTTCGAAAGTCAAAAAATTCATGCCGGATTTGATCGTGTGTAATTTTTATATTCATATAATTCCCATCTGGAAACATCTGAGATGATCAGGCCCTGGCTAACAATATTAACAGATAGTAACGTTGTTTTTTATAGTTCAAGGTGTGTGTTCAGGACATGGGTAACAACAGATACATTTCAGGTAGCCTTAAATCCTTAGTTCAATGCTACATATGGTGAGATCTGGGTGGGGTTTGTGAAGTTTAGTGGGACTAAACATTTGCATATTCTTCTGTTTGCCCACTGGACTTTTTATAAAAATACCACTCGGGATTTTATAATTGCAAACCGTGAAAAATAACTATACTGCGAAATTTCGAATTTCAGAGAGACTATTTAGTGACCTTTTAAAGTTTGTGATACACGGCAATGAATGAAGGAACACGTCGTTTTTAAGAGGATCTGTATTTTTAAATAGATTGCTTGGTATTGGTTTTATCGTGAAAGGTTTACCATAAGAGATACGTTTTTTATACGGTTCAACTCCGATAGAAAATGATAAAGAAAGCTTTAGCTGGTGGAAAGAACCATAGCTACCGTGTAATTGGATACGTTGGTAGTTCACTCAGCCGAAAACTTTGCTAAATGTAGATCTTCTGGTCACGCTATATAGCCAAAACTAAAGCATGTTCTTCATATAAAATAACCGAGCCACGAGCAAAGCGAGCACGATTTCCGAGTAGCTCTCATATTCATGTGATTTTAGAAGTGATGAAGCTAGGTTCGATCGGTTTGAGTAGCGTTTCTGGGACAAACGTTTCTGGGTTTTTATGACAAATAAAACCGATCGACTAGACCCCACACAACATAACAACAATAGATTTGAAAAGCGTGCGAGAGTCACAAACAAAACCAACGTTTGCTTCCCTTTAACTGGGCAAGCTTCGATTAAATAGCGCAGAAAAAACGCCTAAAAAATATACAAATAGAGGCAACCCTTACCTAAACTTGTAAGTGAGGTGGACGTAAGGTAATTTGAATAACTGGAGTTTTTTCGTGCTAAGAATTCGCCATCCATATCTTCAATAGAGCTGTACAAACCATGGTTGTCGCTGTGATAGGTCTGTGAAAATAAAATCGGTCAAAAACGTTCTGGTTTAAGACAATCTAAAGCACGTAGAAATCTTGAATTTGGTGTTTTTAAAGGTATGAGGTTTGTGTCAAATACGAATTCTCTCTATTATCGCTCGAAATGGAGCTCTGCTCTTCAAACTCATGAATGTTTTTCTATGGGAAGTAACAAATTACATCTAGAAAAACACGAAGTTCCGTTTTAAAACACGTGCACATTAGAAGTTGGTAATTTTACTCAAATGTTCCTGTTTTGCCTATTAAAATGTGGATTGCCTTTGTTTCGGAACGTTGTTTTGAATGACGAGAAGCTAAAAGATATGACTGAGATCTACAGCACTATAAAACATACCCTGTCAAACGCAGAAACAGTAGAAGGCCACGTGGAAGAATCATCTAAAGGTCCTACAAAAGAAATTCTCAAATATTACTCCAGATCACCAAGATTTTAATTCTGTAACACTCTAGGATGTCTTCTTCGCAATCTGGCGGGTTTTCGCAGCGTTTTATGCCGAAAGACAGGTCGTACTCCCGCGATGCTGAACTTCGGTACAAAATTATACTGGGTTAAATCGGCACCTGTTCGAGTGTGAAGCGATCCAGACAGGGCTGCCTCTGCTAATGTCCCGGCAGATTTGCCAACCATCGAGCCCGGTGGAGCGAACATCTAGGATATAGCAAAAACAGCAATTAATTGCGAATGCTTTCAGCTCAGAAACGTTAGACGCGCGCGCCGTGAATTTTCTCGCAACCATCAACCGAATCGAATTGATGAGCAAAAGTTGCAATTTACAACTAAGTTCTTGTTATACTTTACCGCGCTAAAATCCAAAAGATCGCTTAATTCTTTGTCACTTGTTAGCGGATTCATCCGTGCAGAACTCTGGTTCCCTCGTATATCCAATCCAAGCCCTGTTCCTAGCACACGCCGTGGTTTTCCCTGTCCAACTTTACCTTCAATTCAACCTTCCGTCCGTCGCTTCTCGTACAAAAGATTCAGAGCATCTAAACTTCAAAACACAAAGGACCTACGAACTAAACCAGTTTTTAAAACTCTCCACTCAATATTCCCCCGAATTTTCTGTGCCTATAAGAGAAATACATATGACTGTACAAGGCTGAGCCCTTCTGGGGAAATTCCGTCTCAATTCGGATGGGTTTCTTTTGGAGAACTGTTGGTTATTTTCGCGTGGCTTCTAAGGATCCATTTTCTCTTGTTTGGTAGAGCCGGCCAGAGATCCCGAGGGAGGAGACTGCTATAATAATTGACAGGTCATTGTTGCTTTCATCACAGTAATTATTACTCATGACAGGTTCAATTATAAATCAACCAATCACCGCTCTTATTTTAATTGAAATCCCAATCACGTGATCTTATCACGTGAGTATCAAACCCAAATAAACCCAAACTCGCGCCCTGATTGGCGGAATCATGGCGTTTTCGTGCAATACACTGGGTTCCCTGCTTTGTGCGATCCTGTGAGGTCACAGTAGAAAGTGCGGTTTAATTTTGAGGCTAAAAATGAAAATATTAAACACTGAATTTCCCGTGCGGTTCTACGCTCTAAAGAAAGCCAGTAGTCACTCCGAATAAACTTTGAATTGTAAATCGTGCGTAGATTAGCATTTAAACGCGGGCATTAATCCAACCTCGTGGGCCTAAAGATCTCGCACGCGTAGTACAGGAAGTTGTGAAGGACCTGTATCCGATCCTCGTTAACTCGCAGATTAAACTCATGTTTTAATGAAAATAGGTTGCAGAATTTTTGACCTTTAAGTATTCCTCTTGCACCTCGGAAACGAGAAGTAAACAATTCTTACAACGAAAAATCCATCGATTTTTCACGTTTTAAAGAATTGCTTGGGTTTTTTTCGGATACATTTTATTAAGCAAGTTAAGATATTGCTTATGTAATTATAAGGTTTCACGGGAGAGTGATGGATTTATTGTGGTTTTGAGAGAGGTTGTTGTTAGAATTTTAGGGGTTTGGTTTCATAATATCATCTTTTGCTTTCATGACAGCAATTTGCATAATCTGTAAATCTCGCGAAGGCTACACAAAAAAAATTAACATATTGCAACTGAGCTCATTTTGCCTGTCAAGAAAAGCTACATTTCTGCTCGCTAATTTGGAGCCTTTGTGGTTTCGATGTTGATAGTAAAGGTTATCTTTCAAGTCGAGATCGAAACAGCTACACCGATAATTTGCTAGTTTATTGCTGCCATTCTCATCAATCGGGTTTTCGCCAGCACACATTCAAGATCATGCGGAAAACAAAGAAAGTATTTACCTTAAACCTTACCAGCTCAATTCCATTTTTGGAATCTAACTATTCGACTTGCAAAAACATATTGCTAAATGATAAATCCTAAAAATGTCCTAGAACTGCCGGAGAAAATAACACGTAATAAGGTCAGAAACTCACATAGAATGACTAAAAACGACATTTCGTAATTTATGTTCGCGGCAGAACAAATGTTTTCTTAGAAACGCGATGTTGGAGATTTTCCCTTTTTGGTGTTCGCCGTTGTAAATTATGCTATTACTAAATCTTTCAACTTTGAAATAGAACTTGGAGTTACTTAATTTTAGCTCTACACAAAGATAAATATTAATGTTAGCTATGAATTGACTTCAACTTTATCACTATGCCATGTTTTCTAATCGGGTAATGTAGTTTGAACTTTTTCGTGAAATTCTTACAAGGAAATAACGTTGATAGTTGATGGAGTATTGAATCGCAATGGAGGAGAAATGTTAAAAGCTAGACCCCTTAACTACTAGACTGTTTTTCCAGAACGAAGTTATTTATTTATTGAGCAAAATGATTACCTGAATTATGCGCCTTTCTCTGAACTAACATAAAAAGACTACTTCAAAGTACGGATTCACAAAACGTATTGAAATTAAGAATGCCTAAAATTTCGCTGACGTTCTAGCCTTCAACCCACATATTTCGTAACAAATTTGCGTTTGTTTGGGCACGTAATTCCACGTGGGGTTTGAAACGACCGTGTTGTATGAGTGTTCGATTACGTATGCTTACTCAAACAGACTCTACAACTGTCAATAACTTGGCAGTCTTGAGTTTAAAGGGCGAAAATAGTGCTTCGTCGTTATACATTTACCTTACCTTTTCACTTCCGTTAAAATGGCTCCTTGCCATATGATTACGGAAATACAATTCTTTGAAATAGTTTTCCTTCTTAATTTCGATTGTTAATTTGTCTGTATTTATATATCGCCGCGACGTGCGGTTTTACGTAAATTTATTCCAGGACATTCTAAATTGTACTAAATTTTACTTTAAAATTACACTAGTAGGGGGAAATAGTCTTCCCAGGACAACGTTCCTTTTTTCCCAAGTGTGAACTTAGTCCGAGCTAAGACATCCTCTTTTTCTCGATTTAACCAAGCAATTTTCAAATATGTTTTCCTCTTTCATTAGTTGCGGTCACTCTCGACACCAAAAACTAATGAACTTCCGCACTATAAACAAGTCTAAAGTTTACTTCGCATTCTAACGACCACGTTAAGGATATACTTCCTTGGAGAACTTCTAAATGATTTCAAAAAAGGTTGTCAACGGACGTGCGACAAGTGACAGAGGTTGTGATTATAACTGGCGGCAGCTATGCGGAATGGAATACGATGCAATTCGAAAATCCATTCGAAGGAACATTAATATTCTTCTTAAACCCCTTGACTACAAAAACAAACGAATTCACCAGACTTTTAGCAACACCCAAAATCCATTTCGGTCTGAGTAGGTCGCTTGTCGTTTGTTGCTTGTCTGGGACAACCTTTTCTGAACCAGATGTATACCTGAAAAAAAGTAACTATCTTCCAGATACATATCTCTTTACGTAAGCCTGTTTTTTTTACTAATATGTTTATGGACTGTTCGAATTAACTTTCCCCACTGATAACTGAATAACTTGGTGTCGCATTGTTTTATTAAAAACACACAATTCTGCCTGGCTATGACTCATAAAATTGCCTCCTTGCTGTCGAATTCCATGTTCGACATTTTTGCATCCTTTTAGGGGTCATCGTTTTATAATGTCCATTTGACAAATAGTGACTGGAAAAGATGTCAGAAGTGAATACTATATAGTATGTAGAAAGAAAGAAAAACAAGTTATTATTTCTCTTTGATTTTGAACATATGCCGATGGTTTAATGAGGTGCTAACAGTGTAGGTCTTTTAAGTTGAAACGTTAAGCCGTGTCAAGTATTCTTTTGTCCGAGCAGCCGGAAAGATTAACGCTATTAGCGCGAGGTTTAAAGAGAATTTTGCACGGACAAGAATAGTAAAATGACGTTAGATAATACCACTTTCTCATTTCCTTCAAACGTTTGACTTCTACGATCTATTACTTATGTGGAGAGAGGTACTTGGGGCTTCACATAAGTTAACTGAACGTGTTTAACTCCTAGCTTAGTCTGATTAGCTCTGTGGTTAAGCGTCGGTCTGTCGCGAGGGAAGTCCGACTGAGCCAACACTGAGGCCGTATGTTAAAGGGGCACTGTCATCCCCCAAATGATAAACTTTCTCACGACGAAACTAAAACAAAAATAACTACAGAGTAGATTAGCAGAGTACCCTTTCCAGGTATACTGGAGAATATTGAGGAGAATTTTGATGAAGGATGGCAAAGATTCGAGTGGGATGAAACACTGCTTAATTTACAGTTCCGACTGGAACCGAATCAAATTTCTAGAATAAGCTTTAGTGATCCACTTTAATCGTTGCCATCCTCTGTCGAAAATGTTGAAACGCACATCAGGACATGGTATTTCTCTTCCATCTCAGGGGGGGGGGGGGGGGGGGGATGCTCGTCGGACATTTTCCATTTGACCCCTAAGAGGTACTAAAATGGGCGTGGCTCAAGCTTATTTTGACCCCTAAAAGATAATAAAAACGTAAATTGATAACAGCTTTCTTGTTCAATTGACACCCGACCCCTAAAAGGTACCGCTTTACATAGAAATGTATGTGTTTGATGGTGGATACCCTAAGTGGTACCAAGCTCCTGATTTTGACCCCTAAAAGGTACGACGAGCATCCATGTACCCCTCACATAAGGGAGTCCCCCCCCCCCCCCCGGGAATTCGGTTGCCAGTGCCCTTTTCATATAACTGGGAAGAAGGCGAGCACATCATGATATTGCCGAAACAACTGATCTCGTTCTCGAATACCCTGGGTTACCACCAGAGGTCTTTCTCGCTAGGCACCGTCTTCTCGGAGAAGGACGATTACCCTAGGCTCTCGGAGACCTCCATAGAAGCCGCTTAATAATCATGTCGATGATTCACCTTCGAGTGCGGGTAAAACAACAAACCTAAAGGCTAAACTAATTACAGGCGGGGAAAGTTGAGCGATTCACAATTCCTTGAGTATCTGCTGTTACAATTTGAGATGTATATAGAGCTCTATTTTGTTACATGTATGACACGGAAGCAGTATATATTTTAAATATATATCTTTCAATGAACTGTTCTTTTCCGATGTTGAGGTAAATTTCGATATAAGAACTTGATTTTTGAAGTCTTTGAGGAGATGGCTTGTTGACTATGCAAACGGTGAGACAAGCAGTGTATCGTATCATTAAGATTCCATAGATAGAAGTCATATAATCAACTGAATAGATGTACAAGCTACCTAAAAATAACCCAAACGCTAATTTGGTTAGGCCATCCTAATAATAATAATGGTAATTTATTTATATTGCGCAAATATCAATATAAAGTTTTCAAATGCGCATAATAATAAAATAAAATAAAATGTTTCGTTTATCGCATCGCCCTCTGTGTCGTGGTGGTGGGTGGGTCGGTCGGTAAAAAAAAACGTTTGGTGTCTGGAACCAACTCGGCTAAAAGACTTGCGTAAACATTTTTTATTTATTCCTCGACTACTTCTTCCTCTACTTGTTGTGGATTGACAATTTGCATAAGAAAGGCAAAAAACTAATACGTAGAGAGCTCCGGAAAGATGTGTAGTTAAAAACATATTCTTTAATCAATTTTTTTTTACTTTTTCCACAAAATTGGGTCGGTCTCAGTTCTGCCTTGAATTAGTTTTTTTTGCTTTTCCAAAAAAAAAAAATGGGTCCGGCCGATGGTAAACGGAACATTTTATTGGGATGGCCTATGGTATATTAATATCTAGAATTTAAGGCCACGTTTGATTGACCGTATTCCAGAATAAGAATAGATGGAATAGTCTATGGAAATCACTGGTTCAGGCACATTTTGCACTGTAAGCCGCAAGCGCTTGCTGGCATATCATATTCAGGATACAGTCAGTATTCCACTAGCTAAAGAATCCCGATATAAGCTATTTCATTTTGTGTAGTACGGTAATTCGAACGCGCCTTTAAATTCTAGATATTATACCGTCTCGCATCGGGGCATTCGGGGGCCCACAATCAAAACGCTTCTCAAAAAGGCGCACAACTCTGCCAGCATATAATAAATGACAATAAAAAATACTTGATATAGAAAAGCTAAATACACGTATATGAACACACAGCCATATCTATATCAGTTCATCAAATACGAGTTTATGAACTCTGAGTTACTCTTTAGTCTTGAACTGATTGTTCAAAGAGTTGAATGGAAGGATTTTCAGATTTTCTTTAATGCCATTCCAAATCTTTACACCGAAAAATCAACTAAATTTTCCATAGTTTGTTCGGATATGTGCAACTCCCAACCCAGAAACTCTGAGTTCTGGGTTTCAGTCATCCCTACACTTAACCAGTTTTGTAAACAGTACGTCGAAAGAGACTATCACACTTAGTCTCACATGATAACAATCCTGACCGTTTCTCCGTTGAAAAAGCGTTCTGAAGCAATAACATTGTTCGGAGCTTACGTTCTTAAAACTTAGAAACCGTATTCTATTTTGAAAATAATTTAGAGTAGTTTCGTTGTCTTTTTTCCTTTTCTAGCCTGCGAATACAGCGGTCTCCGATAGAGACGTCTACGATTCGAGGCCAAAAATTCCATACTGATGACGTTATGCGACCAATATCTGTTAGGCTTGGATAAATTCTGCTCGTAAATTGGCGTATTATGCCTGCCGGCAATGATAATAAAAACTTCTGCTCGGATACGCGTATTCTGCTTGTATTCTGCTCGGTAAAATGTTAGTATCACGATTCACTGATCATTTTGTTTACTTTTGAGAGGCCAATATAACATGGCATTGGCGTCTCAGAATACCAGCCTCTGATTGGCTCTTGCGCGAGCCCTTGCAGTTACATGGGTTCCAGGTCGTTTGTTCAACAGCAAGATTTCTACAATTTCACCTTCAAAACACTGTAAATTACAAGATACGAATTATTCAATCCTAAAGATAAGGTTGGCATTGTAGTTTCCGTCAGAAATCTAACACTCGTATCCGCTAAAAGTACAATTTTCACAATTTTGGAAGAGATTTCAAAACACGTCGCGAATGTTTTCGCCACTCAAGCCGTGAAACCGTTGCCATAGATATACTAAGGCGCTTTTGAGAATTGAAATTACGATCAGCATAAGTTTGGTGCTTCATTCTCTTCTTTCTTTTAACAATTCACGACTTAATTGTTGAATCGTGATACAAAACTAATTGAGATTTTGAGACGCCGATACCGAATTATATTGCCGGCCTCCGCCCAATACGGAATATATTTTCTCCCAACTGGCCGGCAATATAATTCGGTATCGGCGTCTCAAAATCTCAATTAGTTTATAGTATGTCCGCCATGTTGAAATATGTATTCTTGGGTAATGCCGCTGACTGTAGTGCTGCCTCGCCAGTCGCCACAGGGTAGTGCCGCTGACTGCACGGAGTGGTGATCTGTGGGCGTTTTTAGTAATTTTGAGTTATTTTTAGTGCGAATCACATTGCTTAGTAATTTTTGTCTTGTTTTAAATTTGTTTTTAATTATCATTATTTGAATTACTAGTTAACTTTTTTTATTACAGATTTTTCCTATTCTGCTCGAAAGCGAGTATTCTGCCTGCCGTAAGTGGTGTATTATGCTTGAAATTTCGCCGACAGAATTTACCCAAGCCTAGTATCTGGTCGAGTCATTTGATTGGCTAGTATGCCTAATTATCATACACAAGCCAATCAAATAACGCGACCAGACCTGGCCACGCTACGTCATCAGTATGGAATTTTTGGCCGCAGACGTCTCTCTCGGGGGACGCGTTTTGAGTGTGGCTCTGGATGCGAGATGGCTGTATTCGCAAGCTATTCCTTTCCTAGCGAAAATCTAAAATCCGATTAAAGGGTCACTGTCAATCGAATTGAACCCGCCGTGGGGAGCGAGTAGCAGCTGACGTTTCGAGCGCTATAGCCCTTCGTCAGAGAGAAAGAGGGAATTGTGGGTGGTTTATATAAGAGGGTCTGAATGGGGTCTACATGTCAATTACATGTCAGTTAACATTTTGGCCATTTGTCAGTTGTCGGTTAGCCCTAGTTAATCATTACTAGAGGAAATTTACAATGTTTGACTCCACAAAAACCAAATTTGTCAGTTATTTTTAAGGCCGTTTGTCAGTAGACAGTTAACCCCATTCAGACCCTCGTATAGTGTTGAGTGCATGATTACCGCTGAGGAAACATGTACTCGGATCAATTAGGATCAAAGAAAATTGCGCCAACTATAGAAATTATAATAGCCGCAATACAATAAAGAGTGTCGATGAATAAAGAAATGAAACATGCTAATCTAGAAGTATACATGAATACGCGAATTATGAAATGACCGAAAAGCGTTCATTGATACCGTTAGGTGCCAAGTGCCTAATTTGAAAATAAAGTTCTGTTCTTTTCGTTTACGGGTTTCGGTAGTACCTTAATGAAGAGAAATGCCGCATATAGTGATGTGATTTATAGAATGGTCAGGAAGATTAAAGTGGCGAGCTACAGGTTTGGCGAGATCTTTGCTGTTAGTTCTAACATCTAGCAAGTGTTCGCGGAATCGATCTCCTAATCTTCGCCCTGTTTCTCCGATGTAGAGTTTGTTACAAAGTGTGCATGTGATACAATAAATATATAACATTACTGTAGACGTACAGTCAAAATGGTCAGTAACTTTAATAGAGCCTTTGGGTCCTAAAATGAGTGTGGCAGTTTTAGTGAAATCACATGTGTTATATCGTTTCCTGGGGCATTTAAAAGTGTCTGGTTGGAATCCCGAAGGTTCTTGTCTCGCTTAAAAGAGATAAGTGGTGGCTGTGAAAAAATGAGGGCGGTCTCATGATCATTCTGTAAGATCTTGAAGTTCTTCTAAAGGCAACTGGATCTCGCCAAACCAGTAGCTCGCCACTTTAATCTTCCTGACCATTGCATTAATCACATCACTACCGAAATCCGTAAGCGCAAAGAACAGAACTTTATTTTCAAATGAGGCACTTTGGCACCTAACAGCATTAATGAACGCTTTTCGTTCAAATCATAATTCACGTATTCATTCATATGCTGTTTGTAAAACACGCTGGACCGTTCTGTCATAACATTCAACATTTGTTTACCCCGGAACGAAACGCCGTATCGACATGAAATTTCCTGTGTAGACTTTTCTTATCGATGCCTATACAAAGAATAGCTTTGTAGGACTATGATTTTTTTTGATGACGTCACATGCAAACCACGACAGTTATAACCACAATCCATTTCGGTCTGGGAGTGTCGCTTCTCGTTAACGGCAGGACAACCTTTTTACTCGGGCTGCCTGTGGCAGGCACGAGTCTAAATCTGCAGGCCGTTCTTTTTTTTGTTCGGTGCAACAAAATTTCTGCGCATTCGTTAAATTATGCATTAATTGTTGACGCTAATAGATTAACTCCAGTCTAGTCGCCATCTTCTGTGGACGCTATCAACTTGTTTGAGGTACGTTTCGTAGATTTTATGCCACATTTCATCACATTTCATTTTACTCTCGGTCATAATACATACCAGCGCAAACACCGTGATCGGTAGGCCAACACTAAAATAATTTTGACCGCGTTTTTCGCTGGTTTACCGATCTCGTACAATCTCTCTGTGTACCGCGTTATACAGGTATACTGAATAGCTGATTTATAGCGAAATATAGCGATTTACTAGCAAATATATATACTGTGGTTGAGCAGTTATGGGTTACTATCCTCTATCGAAGTCTGAAGACATCTGAACTCCTGAACTGTGAGAGCAACACTGTCGCTCGCCAGCACAATAATTTATGATGACCCAAGCAATATTCAACTCAAGGTAAACTTAAACAAGAAACCTCTCACGGCCGAGGTTTTGGTTCGAGAAATTAAAGGCTTCCAACAATTCCATTTATAGTTCTTTAATATAATGAGCAGACTAAAGTTTTGGGAATGTGGGTAAAGCTTTTAATTAGAGATAACCAACAGGAATTTCAGTTAATAATCTTTAATCCAACAACTACCAAGATGGACTCGTAATGGCAAGAACAGCAGATAAAGTTACGTAGAGGCACACAAATTGACATAGCTAGCTCCATCACAGAATGGACAGGATACAACTTATAACATGGTACAAATATAAACATACATTTGAGAAAATCATCTATTAGTACTCGGAACCTGCAGTATAACAGAACAGCAGACTAAATTATAAACGTGGCCCGAGTGAAAGCCCAGATGGGCTCTTGTTTGAAAAAGTTTACACTTCATGAATCACTGCATGTTGCTGCGTATTCATTCCTATACTACGCAACACGTCCAACGCGTACAAAATCATAATAACACTACAACTAGTGGAGTGTGACAGTGCCGGATGCCTGGTGGACAGCAGCAAACGGTTTCTTTAATAAACTACGGTATTACAAATATTCTAATAGTATTCTAATATTACAAAATCATAATATTTAACAGAACATGAAGGAATGGAGAAAACATTCCATAACCACACATCATCCTAAAGGGATGGTTGAACAATCAAATGACGTAATCCCATGATAATAAGTAGCTTTTCACATGCTTAAATCAAATAATGCCGAAAAATCGATATCTAAAGAAAACAAGAGCCCATCTGGGCTTTCACTCGGGCCACATGAGATTGAAGATGAAATACACTTTCATTTGAAATCCTCTTAGTAATATTAACCAAAGGGAAGAATTATTAGCTGAATTTAGCAGTCTTTAGGAGTGGCCGGTAGCGCGGTGACTTTCATTCTCTGCTCCCCTAGTACATATGTAATTTAATATTTTTGTTTTTTCTCGTAGGTTGACCTTTTAATTTAAACACTACTTATTCATGTAATACACGTGTTCAATTTAGTGCGCTGTTCTGTTATACTGCAGGTTCCGAGTACTAATAGATGATTGTCTCAAATGTATGTTTATACTGATTTGTACCATATTATAAGTGGTATCCTGTCCATCCTGTGATGGAGCTAGCTATGTCAATTTGTGTGCCTATATATAACTTTATCTGCTGTTCTTGCCATTACGAGTCCATCTTGGTCAGTATTTGTTGGATTAAAGATTATTAACTGAAATGCCTGTTGGTTATATATATTTAAAAGCTTTACTCACATTCCCAAAATTCAGTCTGCTCATTATATTAAAGAACTATAAAAGGGAATTGTTGGAAGCCTTTAATTTCTCGAACCAAAACCTCGGCCGTGAGAGGTTTCTTGTTTAAGTTTACCTTGAGAGTTAAATATTGCTTGGGTCATCATAAATTATTCTGTGCTGGCGAGCGACAACTGCTCTCACAGTTCAGGAGTTCATATGTCTTCAGACTTCGATAGAGGATAGTAACCCATAACTGCTCAACCACAGTATATATATTTACTAGTAAATCGCTATATTTCGCTATAAATCAGCTATTCAGTATACCTGTATATAAACGCGGTACACAGAGATCGTACGAGATCGGTAAACCAGCCAAAAACGCGGTCAAAATTATTTTAGTGTTGGCCTACCGATCACGGTGTTTGTGCTGGTATGTATTATGATCGAGAGTAAAATGAAATGTGGCATAAAACCTACGAAACGTACCTCAAACAAGCTGATAGCATCCGCAGAAGCTGACGACTCGCCAACAATTAATGCATAATTTAACGCATGCGCAGAAATTTTGTTGCACCGAACAACAACAAAAAAAACGGCCTGCAGCCGGATTTAGACTCGGGCCTACCCACAGGCAGCCCGAGTAATAATGTACGTTGTCCGGTACGAAAAACCATCGTAAAAAACCACGTCTTGCTACGTGGAAAAACTTCTGGAAACACTTCTGGAAACGTACTCCTCGACCGAATGCAATCGTACAAGGCTCCGAGGGCTAAAGCCAAAATGGTTATATCTTGATGAATATTAATTTAAAACATTAAAACTAAAGTTTGGCTGACTTGTGGCTGTCCAGCAAGCGAGAGAAAGAATTCTAAACTGAGTGGTCTTTATATACCTCAAATATGAATATTAAACATATGTACAAGAAAAGAAACTCATGAACTATCACTTCAGTGATAAACAAATAGCTACGTGCCGTAATGAAGACGCTTTCGAACTTACTTTGTTACGTTGGAAAGCCTCTATTCGGTATTATGCAAAACTAGCCTTGACGTCACAGTTTGATATGACGACGTCATTTAATCTACCGTATGTATCCGTAAAACCTAATGGCAATCGAGAAAACATGTTGATTTCAACGAATAAAAAAAAACGAATTGTATAAAGCATAATAATTGATTAATCATGTGATTTTTTTCGAGTTCGCGTTTGTTGATTATCTTTATTTCACGGGAGGTAAACCACGCTCTTAGGAATAAAACTTATCGCCTTTCTTGCACGCAGGTGGTGGTTTAGTTGGGCGGTCCTCTAAGTTTTATTCTAACTTGTGTAATAAGAATTGTTAGCAGAATCGATTAGCGTTGTGGTTTTTTCTATAATTTGTAAACCACTTTTATGTTTGCCATAATTATTGAACGTTTTTTAAAGGCATGTGTTTACATGTAGACTCACTTCATTTCGGTCTCAATCTCGTAACATTTTGGTTACTGGTGAGAACTGTGCACTAAAATAAAGCTCAGTATATATTTTAAACATCCCCCCTTTCGTATGAACCATTTAGATATGCTGATAAAATTGAATCATGTGATCGGTCGCTCCAGCTGTTTAGTATCGCCAAAATTTAAAATATCGTGGCTTTAACATAAGTGTTATTGATCCTAATAATTTGTTTTAAGAAATGTTCCTAAATGCTACCCGTCCAGATACTATAGAGGTTTGCCTCTAATATACTTTAAAATATCCTGACAAAATCAGTAACTCAACTCAAGTTTTATAGATAAGATTTTAGGGGGGAAACGCTGAAAACATGCAATAACCGTATTCTATTCAAATGGCCACCCTCGAATTTGAATAATTTAGAATATTAATGCTACCACATGAAATTTTAGTTCAGTTTGAAATATATATCGAAAATTGTTGGTTTACTGGGCCATTGTTTTTCTCATAAAAGCTCTTGCATTTCAAATCACTAACCAAAGACAACAGTCAAACTTTTCACGTGGTAATGATAATATCTGCATTGTGCCTAGTTTTTACACGAATTAAAGTGGCACTGTCAATTGAATTGAACCTCTAAGTTTCTTTAAAACAAAACTACCAAAATATCACCCTGAGATAGAAGAGAGATAATATGTGAATGTCCTGATATGCTTTTCAAACCTTTCCGATAAAGGTTGGCAAAGATTAAAGTGGATTACAAAGGCTTATTCTAGAAACTTGATTTCGGTTACAGTCAACCGATTATAAGTTGCCATAAATTTCTCTTAAAAGCAGTATTTTTCATCCACTCGAATCTTTGACATCCTTCATTAAAATTGTCTCAAAGTTTCTCCAGTATACCTGGAAAGCATACTCTGCTAATCTGAGTAGTTATTTTTATTCTTTCGTCATGAAAACGTTTATTGTTTGAGGATTAACGGCGCCCCTTGGAAATCTTGATTTTGACGTGTTGTGATTGCCGTACTAGGACACACGTAACGAATTCCAGCATGGAAAACAATATCGGTCGCTTACATCTTGGCTACGACACAAGTCGCTGCGGAAAACACTTTGTGTTTTGTTTACGTCTATCGTTGCATGCGGCTTTAAAAAGTTGTAGTATTTTAGAATAGGGACTGCGAGAAGCCACTTCGGCGTCGTGCAGCTGTAACGACAGGACATGAAAACTGAAGTGTCTTCCTCGTCAAATCTTGTTTCTTTTATTTGACTTTATTGCTTTTAACATTCTGGATGCAAACAGAGTCGCGTTCAGGCCGAACGATAAACAGTGTGATTTTCTTTCCTGTGTTCAGGGTTTTCGCGTTGAGCTTTGGCACTGACGCATGACTAAGATGCCTGCGACTGCATGGATTTCAGTTCTCGTGTAGTTATTGTATTTTGTAATTGAAAGTTAATCATTTCCCTGCCGACGTCCTTTACCAGGCGTCTTCGTTCTTTGGAAAGGAAGCTGTGACACGGTGAGTCACGCTGTGTCACGGTGAGAGGTCTTTGTATTCGCAGGCCGGGCCGGACACCGATTTCGTTTTTGTGAAAACGCATTAATAATTTTGTCGATGTGATCGTTGGCGTATCGTCTTAACCAACTACATGAAAAACGGTGAAAATGACCCCAAACGCTAACTTAAAGTGCAAGTATGTCAAAAAAAAAAAAATTATATTGTACTATTGTGTTTGTTTCTCACAAAAAGGTATTAATCTTGCAAATTTTGTAACATTTCTGGCATTTAATCCCTACTTTTTATTAGTTTTCATGGATCCTGTGACGTCATAAGATGAATCAACGCCCTCCCTAGAGAAAACTACTACAATAGAAGCCCTTAAGTTTTCTTTGTGACATCACAAGATGAATCAATCCCGCAATTCAGGTAGCGTTTATTCTAGTTTAATTTCTGCTCCTGCCTCTCAAAGAAAACTAAGTTAGGCAACTGAAGTATATCAGAAATAGAATTTGGGGCAAAAAGAGTTCATGTTGTTTTATGACTTTACTTGCACTTTAAAGTGTTTATGAAACCACATTTTGCATCTTTATTTTATTGCAGAATGATAAAGTTCAATATTTTCTGTTATCAAGAGTATATTTATTTTTCAATTCCGCCTTCGGAAAGATCTCTTTTTCGCCATTCAAATTGACTACTTTATGCTAAAAACTGTCCGGTTTGCCGCGCGGCCAAATGAGCTGCGTGACGTCACTGTGGGGACTCGTTGTTATACATACATGGCGGACTCAAGCGACAAAGTTTCAGAGAAAGCTAAAAATAAGCGAGGAGGTGGAAGATATTGTGACTACATGGTGGCCTTGGTTTTCTTCCCGTATCTAACTTTACCCTACTATACGCCAAAATACAATGGACATTGACAGAAGTTTTAATATACAGTGTTACTCATTCACAGTTTGATACAACACAACTACAAGAAATGACTCACCAAGAACTCGGCGATAACTTTAATACTCCTGTACTTTTATGCTGAAGCCAGAGAACAGTGAATGGCAAAGGATACAATATAGGGTTTCTCTGGTTTCCTGTAGAAATTCGTTTAAGAGGATCCTGGATGTTCGTGAATGAAAAACGGACGATAAAACTTGCAAAGAACCCAGAATTTCGAAAGCCATATAGTCTTACTGAGCCTCAAAAGCTACGCAACTCACGTTCCTTGGGATAATGAAAATATCCTTTTTCAGACCACAGAATAAATAGCCAGTGTCTGACAACGATGCAGTTGTTGTAGAAAATATAGTCGGGAACCTCGACTCACGTAAGGGAACGTTCACATATCGATTTTGCCACGCTTAACGTCATTGTGACGTTAAGAGTGGGTGGGTTTAGGCTTGAGTTCGTGACGTTACGTTTTAAAAATACCAAACATTAATTCCATCGATATTTTATAAAATTATTTGAACCAAAATCGCACTTTACGTACGATGACTTAAGTTAAGCTGGTATCAAAGTTGTGTCAAAACAAAATGCGTCTCGCGGCTTTGTTTATGTTTTATATAAATATCTACTTTTTTTGAAAAAATATTTGGGCTTGTGAATATTAGCCGTAACATTTGCTTTAAATGTTATTGTTGACCAAGAGTTGAGCAAAATACAGTGCCACCCGTGACGTTAAGAGGGGGTGGGTGGGTGGGTATTGACCCTAACGTCACAATGACGTTAAGCTCCTTTGCTCTTTTGGCCACTACGCGCACTCCTCCTACAAAATCTTTATACCTTATACCTTTATACCTTTTATGGCTGTCGTAAATGTACATAATTACCAAAAAAAAAAAAAAAGTGTGAATAAAATGAACTTGAACTTGTGGCAAAATCAATATGTGAATGTTCCCTAACTCAGTCTCGGAATTCGCTATATTATAAACGCTTTCTCTATGAATGTTTTTCCATCGGGCATTTTCAACACTATCACAATGTGCATTTTAACTTCTCCTGTGCTGGCCATATATTGTAAAAAGAAAGCACTTGTGTTTCCTGCAACAGTTTTGATCAGTTGACAATTTTACAGCCCGTTTGCGGCCGGCAGTCTTGCAATGTCTGTCTTTCACTTTTATCAATCGACATGTTCTTTTTATAGCAGGTTATTTCATCCAATAAGAAACGAGCTTTCAGATCGTCAATGTCAAGCTGTCAGATTTGAACCAATCAGCGACGAGAAATGTTGTAAACAAGTCGAGTACAGTAAAATTGAGTTTTCGCTATAGTCAGTTTATTTGCTTAGTAGATTTTTATTTGGGTTCTTAAAATTAGAGAGCTTACTTTCCTTCGTCTAGATTGAAGTTTATATTATAAAACAAATAACAGATGGTTCTCCTTGTTCTATCACAAAATAATGTACTTTCGAGGTCTTGAAATGCTGCTAAATGTACCCGCGTTCTGCTCGTGCATCCGCAGTTTTTCAAGACCTCGAGCGTGCAAAAAAATATTTATGGAACAAGGAGAACCGTCTTTTATTTGTTAAGTATTGTGTTGCGTTCTACTGTATTTCATTTTTTTTTGTATTGAATTGTTTGTGCTTTATTATATTGTATTTTTTTGTAGAAATGCGTGTGGTCCTACATGATCATATCACTTGCGAGTCCTCACAGTGACGTCATTGTAATGTGGATTCGGTTCCAGGCCCCGGACAGTTTTAAGCATAAAGTAGTCAATTTGAATGGCAAAAAAGAGACCTTTCCGAAGGCAGAACTGAAAAATAAATATACCCTTGATAATCAGAAAAGAATGAACTTTATTATTCTGCAATAAAATAAAGATGCAAAATTTAGTTTCATAAACACTTTAAGGTGATTCCATTGTTTTGCATTGCGCATATATACTGCGCATGTTGGTGAAATATAAAATCATAGGTTTGGGTGTAGGCCTGAGCGGATTGTGCTAGCATAAATTTTGGCATAATTGGAGCAAACGAGCATAATTTTTCAAAGAAGCACTGCTCGAGCATAATTATCAGATTGTAGCATAATTTGAAGCATTAAAGCCAAAAGCAATGCTATTATTGCTTTTATAGTGCCTTTCCTAATTATTAGCTGGTATATTTTGCTTAGATTCTACATTTTTCCAAAGCAAATACCTGAATTTCACTTTCTAGTTATCTATTCTGGTTTTGACTTTATAAGTGTGACTTAACCTTTGAAAAATAGGTCACCTAATAAAATGTTGTGTGAACAACTAAAAATGCCGCGCATCAACTATTATGCCGGCCGTCTTCGAAAAACGTTTTTTGTGAGCATAATTGTGTAATCTACGAGCATAATTTTTGAACTTTGGCATAATTTGGGCATAATTCGACAAAATTTGGAGCAGTGCTAGCGGCATAATATGCCACTTTTAGGAGCACAATCCGCTCAGGCCTATTTGGGTGTATTACTGAATCTTACATATCTTAACGCTTATTTAACAATGCAAAATAAGTTCGTTTGGGCGCTTTAAGACGACTTTTACGAAACTCGCCCCGAGCCTTCCACGGAAAAGTATTATTTTGGAGCTAAATTTGCATATTTTGCAAAATATCTCCGAAACGAAAATGGTGAACCCCGCCCCCTTTTTTCTTCCATATATTTAAACACATCGAGGTTGGCCAACAGATACCAAAGTATAAATATTTTTTTGGATGCTTTGTTATTCTTATGCAAATACTGTAAGTAGCTAATTTTACGCTCGTTTAGGGATACTAACAAAACAGATTTCTTCGTATTCTGCTATAGTACTGCCCACTTGCAGTGTTTTAAAGGTTTTTACGTTAAGTTTGGTATACATACTGCATAATATGTTCATTTGTTCCCTATGAACACTATGACCTAACAGTTAATGGGCGCTGTTTACTCTTGCTGACAATTAACATATTTCTGCTGTGGGACTTCTAAATTACTATAAATTTATACAGCTACTTCACGCAAAAACGAGAATGGTGCCCCCTATTTTTTATTGCATTTTTAGAGAGACCTTGCTTGGGGCAACAACTGAGCAAAGTTTAAAAACAAATTTCAGCTTCCGTTCCTTAAGGCCAAGCTTACGCACGCGTAGGACAGGGTTATTTTGATTGACAGCACGCGAGCGTTTTCGAAAACCTTTGCTTTCTCCTTCGACACGAAAACGATAGGCCTCCGTTGTCAAACAAATGTCCATTTGGAAAATGGTTTTTCGATCACATCTTTTCCTTGTAAATGGAAGGCGGAAGCGCATAAAAACTCCGTTTTCTGAGGACAGGGACTTAAGGTAGATTTCCACTGTCGCGCTTTCTCTACGTGCGTACAAATGAAGTCAACGTGAACTATTGTTTTATCTAGTGCAATAGCTCACTTTCAATATATACTATTAATAATATACATTTCTACCGCGCAAATTCCAACAAATGTGTTCAAATGCGCCTTACAATAAATAATTAGCTATGATGATAACGAAGGATAAAATGATATATAAGAAATCTAAACTACAATAGTCAAAACCACTAAAACACTTAAAAACCTACTAAAAAAGTACAGTTTAAAAATTACTTGAAAATTACCTGAAGGCCTGTCTAAAAAGGTAGATCTTTAAGGACTTCTTAAATAAATTGACAGAGAAAATGTTTCTTAAATGTGTAGGAAGACTGTTCCACAGTTTGGGTGCAGCAGCAATAAAGGCTCTGTCACCCAAAGAGGCGAGTGTTCTAGTAATAGAGGTGGTCATTATTCGATCTGAGATTATAATTAGATTCGACTTTATTGTAATAAGACTGCATATATAGTTAGCAGCAAGGCCATGAATTGCTTTAAACGTAATTAAAATTATTTTGAAGTCTACACGAAATTTAACAGGTAACCAATGTAGATCCGGCAATACAGGTGTAATGTGGCAAAACCTACGAGCACGGCAAACAGGTCTAGCAGCAGCATTCTGCACTCTCTGCAGTTTACAAATCTTAGAACTGGGTTATAATCCATAAAGTAAACCATTGCAATAGTCAATACGACTCCAGGGGCGGATCCAGGATTTTTGAAGTGGGGTGGCTGTTATATATTATTTATTCGGGAACATGCAGCAGTTTGTGTAGAATAATGATCAGGTATAAAAGTTAAGTACAGCTGAGTATCATCAGCATAACAATGTACATCAGGTAAATAATTTCTGACGATATCAAATAGCTTACTAGCGTAAATGGAAAATAAAAGCGGACCAAGACAGGAACTGCGGAACACCACACTTTAAATTAAACCTATCAGTACGAGCGTTATCTACTCAAACCTGTTGATGTCTATCAGGAAGATAAGAACTGAATTAAACCAGGATAATGCAGCGCCAGAAATTCCGAGTCTAGAGTGAAGTCGCATGTTTTGTATGATTGGGAAAGGAATTCGGCAAGACTTTAGCCGTATTGTTAGTACCGTAGCGTAACAAAAACGATTGGGAAGCCATTTCGATGTCGCGTGATGCTGTACGATAACGGTGCCGTAACTCATTGCGGTAATTTACCCTTTATACGGTTGGATAATACGGACCATTGCAATGTCATACGAAATCCGCCGACTACACGTGCATCACATGTGCGCGGTTCCTCAGTTCATATGAAAATAACTGTCTGGTCTACCCTTGTCGGATGGAAGGCTAAAATTGTCTTGGCTAGGGAGGGGTAAGTGAAAGTTGTAAGTAATTACGAGATCAAAGAGAGGACAGGAATTTGTGGATACTTTTATCACGTCGAATTTATTTCTCGTGTTAGATAAGGTGTCGGAATAGTCTTACTGGTGATATGACGTCATACCAGAATCTATCTTTGATGAGATTCTGTCGACAGCACTAAAACATCGCTTGTCGCCGGATGTTGAAACACTGGCGAAGATGGATGTTCGCCATTTTACCTAGATGCTACCGGACCGATTAGCGAGGATTTGTCTCTGATATTTTGCATACCCAAGGAACGCTATCTGATAGTACTTATTATTTGTCCGTTTGACTGGTAAAACAGTTCTCAGTTGTGTTTGCAAGTCCCGAGTCTTGCTTCAGAAGGTAAAATTGAGCAAAATGCTTTTAACGAAAGTGTATCAAAGGCAGGTTTTTGCTATCATAAACTACGGTAGGTCAAAACATTTCCTCGGCAGTTCTTCAGAATACCCCACTGAAAAACAATATGACGAACTCCCATGTGGTGTCTTTTCTGTGATTGGTCAAGTTATTAATTATTCAATTTAAAAGTTTGATAGTTGTCTCGAACATGAAAGTGAGATTCGCTACCGAGACTAGAGGTTTTCTCTTCCTCGTTGCGTTGCAGTGACGCCGCTTCGCGGCGCAATACCACAGAGAAAAACACTGATTAGAAAACCTCTGGGACCAAGGTATGTATGCGAATATAAAGCCCTCGCACCATGACACAGATGCTTTTAATAAATAGCCTGCTTTCAGGCGGTAGATGGTGTTTTTTTCGCGCAGCAAATGGATCATCGAAGCGGCCGCCATATTGGCCGAGCGTGATTGAGACCTGGAATCGAATGACAAATGGAGGGGGGTGGGGGAGAATAAACTGAGGTATACAATATAAGCTCTGCCTGCCACCCATAAATCATTAAATCCATAAAATGTAATACATGCCATCTGAGTAGATTATTCTTGTCGTTATTTCAGGTGGACTGTACCTATCTCAGATTAAATAGCTGTAATTATCATCGTATAAGGTCATGTAATACATGCCACCTGACTAGATTAGCTTTGTGGTTATTTCAGGTGGCCTGTACATTATCTCAGTATAGCTGTAATTATCATCGTATAAGGTCATGTAATACATGCCACCTGACTAGATTAGCTTTGTGGATATTTCGGGTGGCCTGTACCTTATCTCAGAATAGCTGTAATTATCATCGCATAAGGTCATGTAATACATGCCACCTGACTAGATTAGCTTTGTGGTTATTTCGGGTGGCCTGTACCTTATCTCAGAATAACTGTAATGACCAGTCATCAATATCTCTAAGGTACTCAAATAAAGAATTGTTGTTGTTCAATATTTGCTTTCTTGTATTTTTGCTGGTATTTAAAATATATATTTGTATTATTTTGCATACAGTAGGTTCTTTTTATAAAAAAAAAAGATCAGCTCTCTCCCGGCATGGTGTTAGTGTTCATCTCAGATGAGTTTCCGGTATATACTTCATGGTAGTATTCCGTTCCATATAGTCTCCCTGCATAATCATTTTCTCTACTGTTTTACAGTATTATGCAGGGAGACTATACGGAACGGAACACTACCATGAAGTATATACCGAGTTTCCTATCCACCGTGCAGAAAACGATGGCGCCTTGTACTTGTATCCACAATCCTTTGCGCGCGAATATATTTAAATCTGTTATGAAGTCGCTGTAGAGAGGTTTTAAATCTTAAAAACAAACCAATACAAGTGATGTTGTCAATACGTTGTCATTGAACAGAAGATTTCTACATGTTATTTGGACTGCTAGGTTCGCAAGGATGTACGTGGCGCCATCAGTCAGTTTTCCGTATGGTGGATTACCATGATAAACCCTCATTCTATGTTCGAGGAGAAGTGGCGACGCAGCTCGCGTGCTGCACTTGAACATCTGCTAAAAACTTCCTTTGAACCGTGGCACAGGTTTCCGAGATTTGGTATATGATGTTTAATTTGGAAACAATGTTTCGTTACTGTGCGATTACCGTACTGTAACCGGAGCCACAATGAGAACCATTACAGAATGTAAACAAAGCATTCCAACTTGCGGTTATTTGAGCCAATCGGTGTCGAGTACAATACAATAGTATTTCAACTTATGGTTACTTGATCCAATCGGTGTCGAGTACAATAATATAGTATTTCAACTTGCGGTTATTTGAGCCAATCAGTGTCGAGTACAAGACAATAGCATTTCAACTTGCGATTATTTGAGCCAATCAGTGTCGAGTACAATACAATAGTATTTCAACTCGCTTGAGCTTCGATCCGGTAAAAGGTAAATTTGGTGAACGAAGTTTTTATATTTTAAATGAAGACAATCGCGTGGACATGCTAGAGTTTGTTTTCGTTTAGCAATGTGTTTAGTTCTCGTTGTCTAAGTGGCCCCACTTCCAGTAGTCGCACTGTAAGTATAAGTTTCCTGCTGAAATTCTATATTTAGCGAGAGGAAGTATACACTAGCTATGAATAATTTTGCAAGTGTACCAGATTTGACAAGCATTATTTCTGGATTCAGTAGTCAAACAAAGATAGCCGACAACCTCCTTTTAAGCCTTATGACGATGGTCCACGAACGGGCTTCTGGAATAATGAAATCCGAAAACTTATTTCAGATAAATGAGAGAACAATTGTGATTTAATTTTGGTTTTAGATGACTGGTTGTTCTCAGCGCCACCATGAGTTTTACTTAACTCTTTCAGCCCCACAGTAAAATCCAAGTTCTCCTTAAGGCTGGTTCTCATATAGGATCGCTGACGATCGCCGGATCGTCCAAAATTTGACCAGCGATCGTCAGCGATCATATGTGAACACTTCTAGAGATCCAGCGATCGTCAGCGATCGTCAGCGATTATATGAGAACACTTCTCGGCGATCGAGCGATCCTGTGGCATCCCACAATGCAATGTTTCCTAGATCCAAACTTCAACGCCATGGCAACGGTTTGTTGTTGTCGTTGTTACTTGTTCACTCGGCTTCGAACATGGCGGGCTGCAGTACGGAAGAGTTTATGGAAGAGCTGCGCAAATACGAATGCCTTTATAACAAATACAGCAGAGAATATAAAGACAAGTACAAGAAGTTGAATGTGTGTACGAAAATCAGTGAAAAGTTCAACATTACACCGGCTGCTGTAGAGGAAAACATATCAGGACTGCGTATGGAAGATACCTCAAACGGAGAAAGAACATTCCGTTGGGTTCAGGAAGAGATTCTGTTCCCATGCCAGTCGAGTTTATGAATCTAGACTGGCTTGCTATGCACATCGAGCACAAAGCGTCAGTTTCAAATCTGGGAAATCGGGAACTTGACAGTCCATCCAACTCACACGCACTGGCGCGTAAACTTGCCAGAGATTATATGTGAACAAATGGTAGCGATCGCCAGCGATCGTGAGCGATCCTTCGGTTGAGTGATTTTGACGATCCAGCGATCGTCAGCGATCATATGAGAACCAGCCTTTACTGACATTTCGTGTAGTGTCAGTTTAGAGAATTTGGTGTCAAATCAAAACAACTTTTTCCCGCCTGCTTCACTTTATTCCGATATCTTAAAGACAAGTTAGATGTTGATCACCATTGAGTAAATACCCTTGATGCTCCAAGCTATTTTGTTCTTCTAACAATGGTGGACTAAGGCGAATCGACCTCATTTCCGGGAGGGTCCCGAAGTCGAGGCTGAGGACCGAGAGACGACAAGGAGATCAAGTGTGCGAAGAACTGATTCAGAGTCACGTACTGGCTAAGAACGCCGTTTTTCTGTTGGTTGGGTTTAATAAAATTGAGGAGTTTTACCCTGTCAAAACATACTAGAGCTATCGAGAGTTTCTTAAAGTTGTCCCATGACTCTTGGTACTACGAGCTGGAGGGAAACAGAGCAAGATCAACGACAGGCTTACCATCCTCCAGGTTTGTACCTCAAAATTGGTTTTACGTTCCCTGTGGCTCCGAAGTCAAACAGTCCTGAGAAACTTTGATATGGAGTTAGATTTTCACTCCTAGAGTGGACCTTTATCGATACGGTGCTCGTGTATTTTTTAGGGAAAGGTGTTCCATTTAGAGAGTTTAGCGAATTGAAGGATAATTTTAGCCTGAAATACAGCCGTTTCTGAGGAGGCGGCTGTGTTTCAGGCTAGGATAATTTCGGGCAGAGAAAGAAGTGAGAAAAAACCCAAGATCTGGTTGCTGCCGAAAATTTCACCTTTCCTCAAATCGCTTGTCCCAGAGCTCTCGGTATGTTATAATAGAATGGTAATCTGGCGATGTTGTGGCAAACTTTGGGATAGTTTCCTAAAAAGTGGCCAAGAAAAGCGACTTCGCGGTACGTAACTTGGCTTTCTCACTATGATCTGTTCAAAACGTTTGCCAAATGGCATTCGAAATATGCGTTTCAATTCGAATTTCCCTTCCCCGGAGTAGAAGAATATAATTCAGAAACCCGAGATCGAGAACGAACAAGTGGTGACAAGAATCAAAAACGAAAACGCCCTGGAAGATCAGAAAATTTATGAAGAGGAAAATGGTAGATAACTGAAGGAAGGACTGGCGAAACTCAGCCGAGAGATCTCCAAGATAGAATGGCGAGGCTTCATAAAGATATGACTCGACTAGCAAGTTCCGAGAAACAGTCTGACCTTAGAGCGAGCTCGACAGCACTTCCCTAGCGTGGTCGAGGAGAGAAAGAGGGATGCCTATCCGTCGACGATGGTAATCAACAAAGATTGTGCTGATGTGGTATCATTGCACCTTGATGGTGCAATGTCCTTTATATTAGAATACGCAAAGTTTAAGGCATCATTTCAGGTAGAAGTCGAAAGGAAGAATGTTTATGATAGCGTAGCGAAACTGAAATTTCTCCCTAACTAGGGAGTAGAAACGCGTCGAGTTAGACCGAAGGGGCAGTCGTAAAGATGCAAAGAAAAGGAAAGGTTTATGATTGTTTGCCGGAGTTGCGGAAGAATCGTCTTCATACACCAGCAGGAAATCGGAGGAAAAAATGTCCAATCCATGGGTCTACTAAGCATACACTGTAAGAATGCAAGAAATTTGAAAGCATATTTGTGGATGAAAGAGAGAAGATTGCGCAAGATTTCACACTGATTGTCTTGTCTTTAACCAGGCCACCGTTTGAACAAGTGCCGAAACGAAGATAAGTGTCAAGTTGAGGATTGTAGAATGCGTCATAAACACCATTGTCCGTGACGTGGACAAACGGTTTATGGAAAGAATGAAGACCATGAAGGCTCAATGCGAATGACACCTGCGAATTCTATTGCCGAAGAACGCGAGGTATACCATGACGGAGGCATCTATGGTGGCATGTGAAGTTGGAGGGCGTGCGTTGGTTGAAGTTTTACCTGTAGTTGTCTATGGAAGTAAAGCGAAGCGAACTTTGATGGCGTTGCGTGATTCTGGGTGCAATACAACATTAATGGATGAAGAATTAGCATCTGCGTTATGTCTTGCGGGTAACGAGGTAGACCTCGTGCTACAGGAGGTCAACATTCAGAAGTTTGTGACGTCGAAGCATATAAAGAAATGCCAAGTTGCAAGTGTCGGCAGAGTTGGGAAGAGGTTATGGTTACGAGATGTCAAGACGATGCCTTGATTGAAGGGCCCGGACCACAAGTTGAAACGGTCTGAAATCAAGAATAGCTTTCCCCATTTGCGCGATCTTGATTTGCCTGACACGAAGGCTGCTCCTGTACATTGATAATCGGTACGAACAACTCGGACTTGATACTACCCAAACAAATTGTGAGACCTGGACGTGAATCTGGTTCGGATAAATAGCCTTATGGAATCGAGTCTCGAGGAGTAGATGAAGATAACGATCTTGTTCTGACTCAGTCGACGGTGGAATCACTTGGTGTAGCGAAGATCGCAAACCCAACTCCGGAATCAGAGAGGAACGCTAGCTCAATCGAGGATGTCATTAAGAAAAGATATCAAGAAGTTAACTAAAGAAGAAATCGACACAGATAGCAAGGCTAAACGCAAGGGACAAAGTCTGAATGACAAGATATACACGGAACCAGATCTTCTATCCTCGCTCTTTGGAGTATTGTTGCGGTTCTGCGAAGGCCATATTGTGATGGTAGCGGCCGTTAAAGAGATGTACCACATGTTGTGTTTGGCAGAACATGACAAGCCGGCACTAAGGTTTCTGTGGCATGAAACAATAGGGTATGATCCTGAATTTGAAAGATCGTCTTTGGAGAAGTGTCGGCCCCCAACGGAGCATTTCTTCTAGGAGTAAAGGCGATCTACAGACATGTCTACATGGATGATGGATTGCCATCAACAAATTCTCAGCAAGGCGCCATTGAGATGCGACGGCAGATGACGGAACTGCTTCGCCGTGGCGGATTCCGTCTACACAAGTGGTTGACAAATGATCCGGACGTTCTTGCCACAAGCGCTAGGAATCACGTGGGATGCGCAAGAGGATGTGTCAGTAAAGTTTGCTGGACCGACAGGAACATCTGGTACGACGAAACGTTCGATTTTGAGTCAGTCATTCTCTATCTGGGATCAACGAGGACTACTGTTGCCGTTTTCCATCAGAACCAACCCTATCGTAGTAGGAGCTACTGGGATGATGAAATGGAGGATGGCGAATTAGAAGAATGGTACGGCTGGTATAACGAAGTGAATCAGTTGAACGAAGTCGCGATCCCAAGAGCTCTCATATATCGAGCGACTCCACTACTGTGCTCCACTTGATCCACCAGACGAGCTCTAGCTGTAAACCTTTTGTAGGAAATCGGATCTCGCAGATTCACACGATCATGAGTGATCTGGAAACCAAATTGGGGGTGGGATATGTGGTTTGGAGATACGTACCTACTGATGACAATCCGGCTAATGATATTACCAGAGGCCTCCCGTCCACAGAACTGACTATTGGTCATCACTATGAAGGTGGACCGGGTTTTCTGAGAGCATCGGAAGAACGCTGGCCAGAGAATAAAATAGGCGCTCTGGGAGAGTTGATTAGGATGAAAAGAAGAAGGCAAGGTGGGCTGGAACAGTCGAAGAAACTAAACCGTTGCTTGGATGGAATATTCGCCACATCCAAAGTTGAGAAGAGTGATGGCGTGTGTACATCGTTTCGCGATCAATCTACGAAAGAAAGAAGCACATTCACAAGGATCTCGAACTGCAGAGAAGCTCGAGGCAGCAGCACAGGATTACTTAGTGAAGAAAGCACAGGCTGAGTCTTTTGAGGAGAAGTTAAAAAGATTATAGCGAGGCAAGGAGATTGCAAGGCAAAGCAGACTGAGATATCTCGATCCGAGAATTGAGGAGGGGTTCTTGGTCGTCGGGGGAAGAATACACAGTGACTCTTCCGTTCAAGGCTCGGTATCCATGAATCAGCGATCAGATTCAAAGCTAGCCTCCTGTGCAGCCGTCCTTAGTGTCGTCACTCAACGTTTCCATCCCAGCATGCTTTAACTAGACTGATCATCGACGAACAGCATTGTGTCTATCACCCACCTACCGAGCATTTGTTAAACTTGATTCGTCATGAGTACTGGATCATTCATGGGCGACAAGCTATAAAGTATAGGAAGTTCAAGTGTGTTTACTGCCGACGTCAGTCAATCAAGCCGCACGAATAGAAGATGGGAGACCTTCCCGAATGCAGAGTTGAATCTGGAGTAGTCTTCAGAAATTAGATTATTTTGGTCCGACGTTAGCCAAAGAAAGAGGATCGGAACTCAAAGTGTATCAATCAATTAACTTTATTTGTAAACGGCTCAGCAGGGCTGCTATTCATGCACACATGCATGCTCTGTTTTTTTTCCAGACATGCCGTGTGTGGCCGGTTGCTTATTCGTCTGTATGAGTACGCGGGATTGTCATCTTGAACTAGCCGACAGACTTGCCGTGTATGGGTGCTTATTCGTCTGTATGAGTACACGGGCTTGTCATCTTGAACTAGCCGATGATCTTTCAACAGATCACTTTATCATGGCACTGAAGCGATTCATCACAAGTCTCGGTAGGCCACAAAGAATATACAGTGACAAGGGCAGCAACTTTGTGGGCGCTGACAATGGGCTACGGAAAAGTTTGGAGAGTTGGACAAGAGAAGATAGAGAACTTTCTTGCGCCTCAACAAATCAAGTGGCGCTTGCAACCACCAAGAGCTCCTCACTCCGGAGGGGAATGGGAGAAATTAGTACAGTCAATGAAAAAGATACTGAGGCCATCTTAAAGGACAGCAATTAAGAAAGGGGCTATCCGGACTGCGTCGATAGAAGCTGAAGGTATCCTGAATGGTGGGCCGATTGCTCAGGTATCGAACAATGCGAATGACTGAGAGACTCTTACTCCAAATCACCTCCTCCTCCTTGTGAACATGCTGATGTTGAAGACAGAAAGTCAAGGCGGTAATTTCAAGCTTTGGCGAACTTCGTTTGGAAACTATTTATGACCGAGTACATTCCAAACCTGACTGTAAGAAAGAAGTGGACAGAGAAAACACGAAATTTGGAGGAGAGGGAGACGTCGTGCCGGCTTGTCGCGGAGTCAACACAACCAAGATGAGCGTGACCAATGGGTCGAGTCATTCGCACACCCTGCACAACATGGATTGGTGAGAGCTGTCACAGTCGGAACCCAGTACGGAGATTATGAGCGAGCCAACACAAGGCGGGGCCTGTTGGAGGAGGCGGTGGAAGCTGAAAGTAGTCTCGACTGGGGGCAGGAATGTTCCTCCGACAACGATGGACTAAAGCGAGTCGGCCTCGTTTCTGGGAGGGTTCCGAAGTCGAGGCTGACGACCAAGCGACTGAGGAGATTAAGTGTGCGAAGAACTCATCCAGAGTCACGTACTGGTTAAGAACGCCGTTTTTTTGTGTTGGTCGAGTTTCTTAAAGTCGTCCAGCGACATATTTTAACTGATTTGTAGTTATTTATAGACTGAAAAGAAACCCCCCCCCCCCCCCCAAAAAAAAAACTAGTCATTGTTGCCATGGAAATTTGAACTGACCTATAATACTTAGGGCTCAGTTTTTAGCAACCTCGTTCCCAGGGTCTTCCGCGCATCCAACATGGCGAGAATGCTGGATCACGTGATCAAATACTCCCACATTAATTCTGGCAGTATTTTGTCACGTGAGTTTGCAATCTAAGATGGCGGCCAAGCTAAATATGGGAATATTTCCTGACATATACAAACCATAGGTATCCCAATCCGGAGTGAGCAAGATGCGATAACCGTATTTCCACGCGGCGTACGATGCAGTGAAAACATATCTACTAAACCGCTTTTAAATGGCATTCATTTGGATAAAGGACCATTGGTAAGGTATCATAAAACTACCAGGATCCTAAAAAAAAACGTTAATTTTCAGTTTGAAGCGAAACGACCGAATATGTTCAGGTTTAAACGGCTTCTCGCTTTCCCCACTGATGAAACTTATCAAAAAACTACCCAGTAATGCACTTCATCTGTTGTTCTACCTACACAACGTGTTTAAGGTTATTTAAAATCGTTTTATTGAGAAAATAAACAAGTTCATATCTGTTGTCGTAGTCAGTTGGGCCAGTAAAATCATTGCTAGAACAAGGGGGGATGGGAATTCCCCAAAAAACGTTCGCGCAAGGAAATATGGGTCCAAATTTTTTTATTGCAAGCACTTGCAAGAGAACATAAAGATAAAAGCAACGCAACAATTAGTTATCGTCGGCACGTGACGTTGGACCGGGAGGCGGATCCAGGAAAATTACAGTGTAAAAAAAAATCGTTCAGAGCTCGCACAGTCGAAACCAAATCGTGCAGAGCTCAGAGGCGAAATGGGGGAGCTTATAACCGGGAGGGCTTATAACCGGGATGAAGAAATCCGTTCAAAAATACGCCGTACGTTTTTGGATAGTCTTTAACTTTCCATACAAAATGTCATCAACACAGTGCCGAAAAAAAGTGGACTTGATGCTTATCTTGTGAACATCGTAGTTGATGTAATACAATAAGATCTTTATACTAATTCGATGATGTTTCGTTTGTAGAAACATTCCATTTTAATGAATTGCCGAACACAAAATTAAAGCTACGAAACTGGCACATTTGATAAGGTTCCTCACATACGATTTCCTTTATAATTGACATATGGAACCACCATGTAAATCATTTCATCAAACTTTAATAAAATTATAGAAAATTATTCTTCTCTCTTACTTTCTGGACGATTTTTATGTTTAAACCAATCAAATCAAGAGTTTTAACAATACAAAATGAACCCCTCACTGCATTCCTTTGCCGTTGGTGATATCGTTCTTACATGAAACACTACATATCAAACGACGAGTGTCGATTTAGAGGTCTGGGACCTAGAAACCGCCATTTTGAATGTCGTGGCAGCTCTTCCAAATATGGAATATGGAATTTTCCTAATATGGAAGAGGCCGCGGGAAGATCAAAACGACACTTTTGCTTGCTATTTTATTGATATGTTAAACTGACCTATGTATTGTACATCTTCAATATTAAACTTTCTTGCCTTCTTTCTCTGTGAACAGAATTATTGCTAATTAAGTCGATTTCATTGTTTTTGCAAGTTTGAAACACTTCAGGGTTTCGTAGAAATAAAAACAACTGTGAAAGTCGTTTGGATGACGTACAGTTATCGCAGGATATCTGTCATGTGTTAGGTGACAGATATTGAGAGTGAAGTGACCATATTTAGGCAATGTTAGGATGTGTTGAATAATAAATAGAGGACATTACACGGTGGTGCGAAGATATGAAGTTTATCCTCGAGAGTCGAAAACGTTTCATGAGTGAGCGCAGCGAATGAGTGAAATGTTTTGGACTCCAGAGGATAAACGTCATATCTTCAAACCACCGTGTAATTTTCTTTTTATTATATGGACAATTAAACTGCTCTAAGAATTCTTAAAGGGATACCCGAGTGAAAAACACATTGGGGCTCAAAAGAATCTTCAACACGTTCTTTGTTCAGAAAATGTATTAAAATTTGATCAAACGTTTTTAGTATTAAGAACGAGCACCTCAAAGTTGGCGCCGCGAAGACATGGGCGCCGCCATCTTTGTTTGCATTTACGGAAGTGACGTCACTTCGTCCCACCAGCGTATCGCGGCTACTTGTCTTTGTATGATTTTCACACGCTCGGAATTAAAGTGGATATATTTTCATCGAGATTGCAGAGGAATTCTTACAGAAACCGGAATTATGATGAAGACGACATTATGAGAAAAGTTCAGAAGACTGGGAGGAGGAAGAAAAGCATTGGGAAGGCGAGAAATTATCAGACGAACAACAAGGTCTCGTAACTGCCATTTAATAACAGCAAAACAACATGGCTTAAAAGACTCGAGTGACTTCTGAATAAGTATAAGAACTACAATGTATGTGAGGTACAGTTAAGGCGTTTATCATCCTGAAAACACCTAATAAGTGAGAGAGTGAGAACGCTGGTGGGACGAAGTGACGTCACTTCCGTAAATGCAAACAAAGATGGCGGCGCCCATGTCTTCGTGGGGCCAACTTTGAGGTGCTCGTTCTTAATACTAAAAACCTTTGATCAAATTTTAATACATTTTCTGAACAAAGAACATGTTGAAGATTCTTTTGAGCCCCAATGTGTTTTTCACTCGGGTATCCCTTTAACAATTCATTTTACTTACTGTCAGTACAAACTTCTTCGTGATCTTTCTAAGCTGTTGTGGGGAGTTTCAACGATATTTTTTAGATCGTATTTGGCTTTTTGTGCTCGGAATATTCATTGTCATGCAGCTCATTTAAGCTGTTTACATCTTCCTCTGTGATTTTCACAAACCTGCCGCCATCTTCGTAGTTCAAAAGGCGGCAAACGTGACGTCATCGATATTTTCACTAGTGAGGGTATGGAAAAGACGCCACTCAATACCCGGATGTAGCTTCGTATGAGTTCTACGAGTGGTTTATTTCTCAGTAAAACACTATCGTCCATATAATAAACACTGCTATTTCATCAATAGTTATAAATAAATACTAAATAATTCATCCACTGATTCTTCTTTAATTGGTTAGCAGTCATCTCGGATGTAATGAGACTGGCTGGCTGGTGGCGCTCACCTAGGGGGAGGAGGACAGACAGGAGATTTTTTGGAGGGGAGGGGACCATCAGATTGCGCCTGGATGATAATTATAGCCAGACAGAACTTTCCATACACCTGCCGGAAACACAAAAGACCCGAGTTAAAAACGAGTCTATTAAACTCATTTCACTGCCGGAATAATGGAAACTTTGATCTTGTTGATAGAATAAAAGAAGAAAATTTAACCAACATGTTATTTTTTTACGCTCGTCGTTTACATTAGGTATAGACACAGTATATAGGTCACTCGTGTATACAGCTATTTCAAAAAGGTTGTCCCCGGCAAAAGGACTCAAGCCACATTCCCAGACGAAATGGATTGTGGGTATATATAACTATCCAGCTGTGCGAAGATAAACAATCTACGTAATGATGTAATTCTAATGTATACAGTTTACCCTCGGGTTAGCGATTTAACCCTGCATGGGCTATAGGGCTTACTCTTGCTTCGAACAACCGGGTTCAGAGTAATTTGACAATCGATTCGCAGGAGACCATCAATGTTTTTGACGCAAAAGCAAACGAATTTCACCAGACTTGAAATCAGCTACAACCACAATCCATCATTATATTTCGGTAGGTCTGGGAGTGTCGCTTTGCCGTTTGTCAGTCCATGACAATGTATGTCATAGGTGTGTAGAAATAAGTAATCAAAGTGTGATATACGGTAGAATTGCATAGCCAAAGCTGAATCGCACGGTGCATTTCCGAAATCAGACGCTGATTGGCTGAGACGGAGTGTTGATTCAGAGTTGATTCGAAGCGACTCTGGCGATATCGGTTTTCTCGTGCAATTTAACGTGGAATTACCTCGTCAGGCATGTGATTTTCCTATAAAAACGGTACATAAAGAATTCAATGTTATCATTTGCTTAGTCTTAAATGCATTGTAAAGTAATGGGATAAGAACATTTATATTTTACCGACTTTGTGATACTTGTAACATCGCGAAAAAAACCGAATCGAGCAAATTAACCTTCAACGAGATTTTTAGAACTATACACGTTTCAGTTTTGCTGTAGTCCTTGGACTTCCCCCTTCTATTAATTCTTCTTTGGCTGTTCCGATCTTCATACAGATCCAACGTTCAACAAGTAGGATATTCATCTATGGTTTTTGCCTATCCACGAGTTAACGATATTTTAGGGGGGTGGGGATAACGGCAGGTCATCTCGTTCCGCCGCGCATCGCGCTCAACTACTTAAATTAGCAATAAATTAGTCATTGGCATTGCGATATAAGGCCCTGCGGGGTTACGTTCATATCTTTAAAATTTTGAAATCTCGAGTTGATGAGTTCGGTTGGCACAGCTTGCGATTTGAGGATAATGAGATGCTACGATATTTAGCAATCGAGGCTGCAGGCCGTTCAAAGGTTCGCTTATTCACCAGACACAAGTAAAGAGGCTATACATACAGAGAGTGGAGGATACCGTAGAGATATAACCCAGAAGGGTGAATTAAAGCTCTTGCACCCTATATATTATTTACGGTTTCTCTAATATGACTCAATGGATAAACATGCGTGTTTGGTTATATATAGTTAAAATACAATTGTACACGACCGTCGGGGGGAGGGGAAGGTTTTGTTTTGTTTCGGCTAGCCAAGTTGGATACCAGTGGTACACTTTTCGACCAAACCCGGCAACTATTATTGGCTTGCGATTAATTTCGTTACATTATTTCATGCAGGTTGAACTTCTATTCTACTGGAGTGGGGTAAGGAACGTTAATCAGTTCGGAAAATGAGAGACCCAGAATACCCACCCAACTGAACCTAATGTTTAACTTTTGCTCCGAAAGTTGTTCTTGCGGATTTAGTCACGTGATCGGAACGCTTGAAAACTCTCAATACTCCGTAAATGCAAACAATTTTGCCTCATATTTATTATCTTTTAAAAAAAATCACTGAAATAAACTGCTCAGAATTGGAGCCGATTATTAATAAATGATATCTGTGAAACTCAAATTTGTTGCTTACTTGAAACTAGCACGATTCAACGTAAACAGCAAGCGGCGTCCAATCAGATCAAGCAAATCAGTCACGTGCATGCTCCTTTATACCTGATAAAATCTCGGAGGGATTTGAATTCTGTCCCAGGGGGAAACGGGGTTAATGATTGAGACAATGAATTTCTATTGATGTTTCAGCTTTCTCATTGAATTGCTAATTAGGATGAACGTTTTATATAAAGAATACTAATAAACATGAAATTTTATATAAAGTTTCATCCTAATTAAGAATTCACTGATAAAGATCCAAAGATAGCAAAAAGTACACGGAACATAAGGTACCTGGATAATAAATTTTTCACTAAATTTAGTAATATCAGCAGACTACCGAGATACACATGCAGATAATATTTTTTAAATGAAGTTATCCAACTACCATTACTTGTTTACCGAGCCACTGTTAGTTCCAAATATAAACCAAACTCAAAGCCGTAAAATAATAAAAACGTGCATTAAACTTACATATTTTGTGCCGGAGTAAAAAATTTAGAGTCTGCCGACATGTCAGTCACATCGCTTTCCAAGTCTTGAACTTTATCGAGGTAAACCACGACACCAAATCCTTCAAGTGCAGGTTCTTCTTGCATTGCGAAATTCCGCTTCAAACAACATAGTATGGTAATTTCTTCATGTCATTCCCTTGAGATGTTCGTAATTGCAGGCGGTGATTACTCGAATATTTTGCATGGCGTTGTGAATACAATGGTTCATTAAGTAACCATTCCCTTGAGATGTGCGTCTTTCTTTCATTGCATTCTTAAAGAGTTTTTGAAGCACTGCTGTTCGTGTTTTAAACAGTACGTATAACAGCAAAACCGTCGATACTGCTGAAAAGAGCACCTCGAAGTTAGTCAAAATCCCAAATTTGAGAGTTATATCTTGAATAGGAGCAAAGTTAGAGGCCCGCAAACTCGGAAAATTTCGGAACATTTTACAGACGTTTGTATGGAAATTTCCATACAAACGTCTGTAAAATGTTCCGAGTTTGCGGGCCTATAACTTTGCTCCTATTCAAGATATAACTCTCAAATTTGGGATTTTGACTAACTTCGAGGTGCTCTTTTCAGCAGTAGCGACGGTTTTGCTGTTATACGTATATATCAAAGTTCAAAGAAACCGTGGAAGGGTCTATTCCAAGGACAGGAAATACACGCTTGCCCTAACCTTTTCGAAACAAGTTCCAAGGGAAACGACGAGTTCTCGCTTACCTATGGTTCACAGCTCGTATGGTAAATAAGAAGAGGAAAAAGGAGAGAGAAAAAATTGCGAGGTTTTTATGGGCGTCGAAGCCATAACCTTCCGTTAATAAACCGCCGGAATGTGATAGCCACCACACTAAGCGAACATCCAACTTGATTAGTGGACAGTCGTCTAGCGGCCAAGGGTACTGGTTTCGGCATCTGTACCTCAGGAACTCTGCGACCCTACTTGTCACGTGAAGAAATAACCGTGTCCGAAATGATTAAAACTCCTCACGTACTAGATCGGCCTAAAAATCGAAAAGATACAGCTCAATAACTAAGGAAGCCGTCTACACAGTTTCCTCGGCAAAGCACGCGTTGTGGAAGTTATTTTATTAGTTAAAGTTTTCATAGCGAATGTATGCCACTATGCTAGATAGGTGCGGAAATTGAATTTTGCTCAGACCGGTGAGCGACTGTTAGGTGAAAATAACAAGCAAATCGGCAAATCGTGACTGATCGACACATCACCATGGATTATAACGAGGATATCCAGGTAACACTTACAGATTTACCCTCCACTACAGACCCTAGTTCTAAAGTTACTTTCTTAGAAGATTGATTGAGATACCTCCACTATTCTGACACAACCTATATTCTAAATCGTTCAATTTCTCGAAGTATTCTCGCAAACCAAGCATTCTGGTTTAATTTAGTGCCGTTTACAGTATAACCTCCCCCGCAGCCCTTTCAGGGTTTGTCTTCTACCTCCGGCAGGAGAGAACAACGAAAAAGAGCTGTTGACGAGGCTATTTTGAGTCGAATAAAATTGATGTCAAGGTAAACAAAAAAGCGACAAAAAAGTGTTCGTGTTCGGCTCTGCCTGACAAAAAATAGCACATTTGTAGAGTAGGGGGTTTAGTCGAAAGTCTGGCAAAACGTAGATCGAAAGTAAATACCTTTTCTTCTCCTTACTTTGCTGAGAATTTTCCTTTTTATAGTAACAAAATCGGTTGAATAGAACCTGAGATATGAATTTTTGAAAATTGCGATAATTGTATTTTATTCTAGAAATAGCTGGAAATAGACCTTTAATTACCACGCCGCAGCCAAATTGTGTCTCCTTTGTTCTTGCACTTCCAAAATTGAGGCAGAGATGAGGGCTGTAATAGCCTGAGTAGTAGTAGCAGTAGTTTATTTAATCACGTTTCACAGGGTGAGCACTAAGCTCGTTTAAATGTGTTCAATCGTTGCGTTTCAATCCCCCGCGAACTGCATCAAGAGGCTATTGTTTGTAGCCAAAATGGCAGCGGTGGGATCAAGATCTATCGCTATCGCTAAATTGCAGTTTAAGCCTCAGTCCGAGGTTTTCGTAGCGTCAAAGGCTCACTTTCCTGGATCATACCAACGTGGCCTAAGATGAATTTCGGAGGAAGATTTAATCGGTGAACGCAACTTTTTATCCCTTAAATACAATTCATGAACCTATCTAAAAATAATCGAACGCACACATGGTTTATCGAAGTACTCAAGAACTCTTGAAGAACTAATACAAACAAGTTCAATAACGAACTAATTGGACCTCGAAAAAGCCTGGTAACGCGGTGACAGGGCTTAACCGCACATAAAATGTATCACAAGTAGGTAAGGAAGCGAAAAATCCACAGGAACTGGTCAGGCTGTAATTATTTTTCCGTATCTGGCATCAGACTATTCAACAACGAGAAACAGAGACATTTTGAATGAAACGGCTCATAAACGTATATTCAAATACTTGTTTAGAAGGTAAACTATAATTTAAAGACTAAAAGCGCGGTAATAAAGAACGAGTGATTACTTAACAAAACACATATGACAATGAAGCTTAATAAAACTTACCCGGCTGTGCTTTAAGTCAGCTGGCAGACGAATTGCGATTGATATAGAAACCGTTGTCAAAGTGCATCCAAAAATGTTAAAGTCGCCCATTGAGCAGCTGTCTTTTTGAAGGAAACACTAGTTCAATTTGATTGGTTTAAATTAATTGGCCGTGACGTGTGCCTATTCAGTTGGCTATTTTTAGTATGTCACTTCCTGTTGTGAGCTACTGAGCAGTCTGCTTGGAAGCTCTGCGCTAAAAGGTTCTGCTTAAAGGCTCTGCGCGAAGCGAACCGGCAACAAATTATCTAATACGACAATGAAAAGACACTCCGCGCTTTCGTTTTTCAAGTGATTTTCATCTTTTCGGGAACCCTCCTATTTTCCGAAGCGACCTTCTAATTGTAAGGCCACTTGAAAAATAGCACTTATGTCAGTCTCATGGGGTCAGCGGCGTAACAGCGCTGTCGCGGGAGACGTTTTTTGAGAGCTGCTCAAATCGCTTGTTTTTGACGCGTTCCAAAAAAATTGTTACTACTTTCATAAATATTTATGATTTATGAATATGTAAATATTGATGTGCAAATGTTTTCTTTTTTGTAGGACGCGGGGCGCTAGTTAAAACACTGCCGGTTTCCAAAATGTTCGTGAAAATGAATTCATTAAACAGCATACTAAGCAACTAAGTTTACTGTAGGCTTTACTTTTAAAACTGACTCTTCGAGCATTGTATTTTTGTCTGAATCCAAACCAGTTAGTAATAAAGTGAATTGCTAAGAACTATTATTGGCTATATATATCAAAAGTAAATACGCCTTAGTGGCTGGCGGTCATGTTGCCCTTGATTTAACTGAACAGAATTGTATGGCTAACGAGGATTCTTTTGTTTATGTCGGCCAAGATGGCGGCGATGACGTCAAGCAAAAGCGAAGAATAATCATCGACTTCATAATTATGAAAGCGGCTTCAATATATAGAAAAGCGAGCGTTACCACCAGAGAGAGTGAGAGAGAGAATGCCATACTTTGAATTGTCCTATAAATATTACATTTGAGCCAATGAGAATTCGGCATTTCTATGAGATACAGAGCGAGTGTCGCTGACTAGTTACTGGTTATTTCATGGTTTTCAATGGAGTACCGGCGAATATTTCACGCCTAAAGGCTCGTTATATTCCAAATGAATATGAATTTCGAGTGAAAGTTTCGTCGTTATTCCATAGAAAGCCATGAAATAACCATATTATCCTATAAAGACAAATTCACGGGAAGATTTATCACAAAAACAAAGTAACTTACCGGACGATAGACTGCGAATTTTCTCGCCAGAAAACAGAAGTTTCGAGTGGCGGACGCGTCTGCAGACTAATTATGTATTCAAAATCTTTAATTCTTATTGGCTGAAAAAGAAAGGGCGCGAAATTTCCTGAATTTTGATTGGTCTGATCTAGCCATGAAATATCGCTCGGTATTTCATAAGGATAATTAACAATTATTCACCGAAGTGGAGGTGAATAGTGGTGGATATTTACCGAGCCGCTTATTGTTTTAGTATATACCACACATTAGTGAATAGCTAGCACCAAAAAGTTATTTTATTTTCTGTCAAATGGACAAAAACTCGCGCGATATGATCGCTGCTTTGCTCGGAGGTGAATATGAAATCATATTCACTGTTTAGGTAGCCAACCAGAGCGCGCGAAATGTGATATTCACTGGTGTGGTATATACTAATTACTGGTTATTTCATGGTTTTCTATGGAATACGGGCGAATATCGTTTCACGAGAAATTTGTATTATTTAGTATACAACGAGCCTTTGTATACCAAAATAATATGAATTTCGAGTTAAATTTTCGCCAGTATTCCATAGAAACCATGAAATAACCATATTATCCTATAAATAACAAATTTACAAAAAGATTTATCACGAGAACAAAGTAACTTATCGGACGATAGACTGCAAATTTTCTTGCCGGAAAACACAAATTTCGAGTGGCGGCCGCGCACGTCTGCAGACTAATTATGTATTCAAAATGGTGAATTCTTATTGGCTGATAAAGAAATGGCGCGAAATTTCCTGCATTTTGATTGGCCTTGACCTAGCCATGAAATACCGCTCTGTATTTCATAGAAAAACCATGAAATACCGCCCTGTATTTCATAGTAAAGCTGAGCTATGATTGGCTGAAATATAATATTTATAGGATAATAATGGCTATTTACCGAGCCGCGAACGGCATTAAATATCCCTTACTAGTCAGAATAATTATTTTAGTCAGTATATAGCGATACTTACTGTGACGTCACACAGGCCAGTCACGCCACATTTGTTGTATTCTGTGGTTGGCAGAAACGAAGCGTGAACCCAGTCAGTTGCTTAGAAAATATCACAGGTCGGTGCTTATTCGTCGCCAAATTACTTTCTTGTCCTTCCAAAATGCAAGCAAGCCCTTTCATCGAAGTTTATATGCTTTTAACTTATAAGTCTTATAAAGGAATTAAGATTTGGAAGCAGGTTTGAGACTTTAGATGTATTTTGTGAGGCCTAAATCGCTAGTTCCCATACAAGTCATACAAAGGCGCGGTTTTTTTTGCCAACCACATTATATATGCAAATATATAAATGACGTCAGTGTTTACAAACAGTAAGTATCGCTATACCACACACGTGATTAGCCGCCAGCCTTAAATTAGAAGCAGAATATTTACCGACAGAGCTGCGAAGTAGCGAGGTAAATATCATAAAAGCCCCTATTCACCAAGATTGAAGAAAATAATCGTTTTAGTCAGAAGTCCATGACTTCTGTTTTAATATATACCAACGAGGTAACTTAAAAAATATAATACTTAGTAATATGATAAAAAAAACATTCTCCTAATTTAATAAAATGTTGGCGTACAGAGGTTTTAAATTTGTTAGGGTAAGCAGACGTTACTTTTTTCTTCGAATTTATGAGAGTGAAAAAATACGTCTGCATAGCAGGCTAGAGAGATTCGTACCTGACTTCAGTACCTCATACTTCAAGGGATGGTAACTCTATATTTTCTTGAAACCACATTCGAACTGTAATCAACATAGCAATAGCTTTTTTCCATGGTCTATTAGAGAGTGGAACAAGCTTCCGGTAACGTAGTTAATCAGTTAACGACACTAGCGCTTAATTAGTTTCCAATATGCACACCTTATTGTGTTATGTACCAATCAGATTTTACCTTGATAGGGCTGAAAAATAACACAAACGTGCTGACGTCCTTGCATATTGGAAACTAATTAAGCGCTCGGGTAAACAGACGTTACTTTTTTTCTTCTGAGATTGAAAAAATACGTCTGCATAGCAGGCTAGAATCTCTCTCGATATCAACATTTTTGTAAGTTCAAGGAAAGGGCGAGGCAAAGCACACGAGCTTGAACCTTAAAGTGCTTTAATACAGTTTACCAGCATTCAAGGCCAAAGACCAGTCAATAAAATATTGCCCGACTGGGCGTATCAGCAGCACACGAGAACATGGACTACATGCATGAACAAGAACAGGAGAAGCACATGCTTTTCAGCGGGAAAAAATCATAATGTACCCAGTCTTCAACGACGCGCGTGTTTACCTCTCTTGGGGCCTGGGGACCAGGGTCAATGCCCGTACATATGCTCGTATACGCACAACTGATACGCTTCAAGATGCCATTAAGAAGCTATTGGGTTTTCCCGCGCGCCGCAAGGTGTTTGAATTTTCGGTGTAGAACATTTATCGGAGGATTATAAATAATTATTTCATACTTGACACGGTTTTCTTTGTTCTTAATGAGGCTTTATTTGCCATACATACTTCATTATAAATGCAAGGATGTATTTATAACGAGCAATTCAATACAATTCAACGATATTTTGTTGTTTCTAGCTTATTATTTTCTCCAAGGAATTCATTCACCTTGGCTTCAGCCAAACTTACTAAATATCCCTATAATGATTTAGAACCTTTTCTCCGTCTTGGTACTCGCCCAAAATCTTGCGAAATAAGTCAGTTAAATACCTCGAACCTCAGCTTTTAGCCCCTCGGGATGTATCTGGCTAAAAGCCTCGGTTCTCGGTATTTAACTCTTCCATAAACCCCTTGCTTGTATATCGGTTGATAATGTCCTTGGCTGACGGATGGTCGTTGCCCTCGAAATGTCGCCTGTCGGCCAACTTTTCTTTTTTCGGACCATCTCTCAGCCGCGGACATTATCCGCCGATATACCAGCCGCCAAAAGGGGTTTATTTACTAATTATCCCATAAAAGCGAACCAAACAGATTGCTCGATCTACCAAGGCTACCGAGTTGGTGTATATATACTAATGCTGGCTATTTCCGAGTTTGATTAGCCAATCAGAGCGCGCGAAAAGCACTTTTAACCTTACCTCCTTCATCTTCCGTGCCGCTTTCTCGATTTCCTTGTAGTTAACACAGTAGTTTTCCATGATGTTAAATTATAGATTACGGAGTAGAATTGGAATCGGCGACCATATTTACTTTTTGGAAAATAATTGTCGAAAATAATATTTTGCGGTAAAATTTATCTCTTGCTGTACAAGTTTGCACCCGGTATAATGATTCATTAAATCTCGTTACTAAGCTCATAAGTTAGTTAATCGATAACAGCATTTTTTCGCATTTTCAACATGTTGAGAACCTCACTTCCATGTCAACATTTGGTTCAGAATTTGAACCTCGTTCCTGATTGGATAATCCACTCATTACCAGGCGCAACCGTGAGTGCTGGATGTAACGGTAATTTTCATTGGCTTGCTAATAATGGCCCAGAAAAACCGGTTGTGGTTAACGTGTTACTTTTTATTTGAAACTCAGCTTCTCGCGCCTTTTATTTTTTCGAGCCTCGGGAACCCGAGGAACCCTGGTCTCATTAGTCAATGGGTCATAGCCTCCTTTCAGGCGGTAGATGGTGTTTTTTTTTTCGCGCAGCAAACGGATCAGCGAAGCGGCCGCATATTGGCCGAGCGTGATTGAGACTTGGGATCGAATGACAAATGGAGGGGGGTGGGGGAGAAGAAGCAGCGGTCTTTCCTTTCTGCTTCTCTCCCTCCCACCTCCATTTGTCATTCGATCCCAGGTCTCAATCACGCTCGGCCAATATGGCGGCCGTTTCAATGAAGCGAAAAAAAACACCATCTACCGCCTGAAAGCAGGCTAATGGGTCATGACTGAGTCAATGTTAGGGTTAGGCTCAGTTTTAGGATTAGGGTTAGTTAACACAGTAGTTGGCCATGGTGTTAAACTATAGATTGCCGGGTAGAATTGTAATCGCCGATCACAGTTACCTAACTGGGTTTACAAGAAAGTTCTCGAACATAATATTTTGTAGTAACATTTATACCTCTTTTGCTGTAGAAGTTTCCATTCCATCGATTTTATTGAAACTCGTTACCAACAAAGTTCATGAGATCTATAACAGCAATGTTTAAAAAATCTATCACCTCGTTTTCAAGATTTTTGCATTTTACGTCAAAACAAGGGGTTGAAAGAAGCACTTATATCTCCGAAAATATTGTGTATCTTGTATTGTGTTTACTATTCTTCAATATCAGGAAATACACGGTCCAAAAAATCTCAAAGATCAGCCAAAATCGTCCAGTTTAAAAGTGTGAATCGTTATGATGCTAATCCGCCAGTCATCGTAAAGACTTCGAATACAGTACTTACCCGCTTATAAGAACCTAGGTTTTTCCAAGTTAGCCTAAACAGGTTCTTATATAAATGGTGCTTAGTGGAGTTTTAGGCTATTTAGGTTCTTAAACAGGTTCTTATTTTTATAAGAAAGATATGATACCAGTGGCTGGTAGAAGGGCGGCATGTATATTAATTTAATGCCAAAACCGGCCTGGCCTTTGGACAGTATGTGATCATGACCCATTTTAGTAGATATTCCAATTCTCAGTATCAGGCTAAATGTTGATTTAATAATATATATATATATATATATATATATATATGTAAAAAAAAAAATTCTAAACACTTTAAGATAATAACTAAAACCTTTTAAGTACTTTCAATGTATGTCCTTTATGTACAGTCTGTACTCCATAAAATCAAGAACTGTATCCTACTGTAAACTCTCTTTTGAGAGTCATGTCTTTTATCTTTGCCTGAAGATCTTTAAGGTTCATTTTCTAAAATAAGAACCTGTTTCAAATTTTAGGCTAAATAGGTTCTTAAGTAAAGGGGGTCTAAATTGATATTTTTAGGCTAACAGGTTCTTAAATTCTAGGTTCTTATAAGCGGGTAAGTACTGTATCTCGGTAAATAAATCTAAGTTTTTCAACACGATAAACCAGATTAGGTATAATCTCTTTATCGAGCCAGATATCTGAAATCTCGACAAAACACGATTATTTAAAGGCATTAACGTTTGCATAACATTTGTCGAAGCCGATCTTGACTGACTAGAATCCGGTTTAAGATGGCTGGAACGCATTTGTTGAAAGGTGTTGAAAGCCTGCTGGAGAGTTTAACTTCGTTTAAAGGCCATTTCAAGGTCACGTGAACGCTTAGTTTACCTCGGTAACTAGCTGTGCGAATGGTACTGTGGTTATAGTTAGGAAGTTGAGGTCTCATTCGCTAGTCAGCCTCAAGTCAGCGGAGTCTAGCCGGATATCCTCATTTGCCGACACCGCCAGAAATTTGTTTGCGTCCTCAGTAGTTCTTGTACGCCCCAATTTCTGGGGATGGGACCGCCATTTTACGTGGTCATCGGAGCTACGAGAGATTCAATCCCCATTGTAGAGAGCCTTGATCAGGGTCTTCGACGAGAAAGGTGGACACCGCAGCTCTCTAGTGCAAGTTGCCTATTGTTGCTTCATTTTCCTTTAACTTTCTAGTTATCTTTTTATAAACTACCGACGTATTAGAATATCTTGACCGCCTACCAGGTATCTACTTTGTAGCTTGGGCTTCCTGTGAAAACAAGTAACACTAATCGTGTGTTGGTTGCTATCTCTGTGACAGATACACAACGCTCAGGAAGCCCTTTAAGCGTCGACCACGTGTCCCTAAACTGATTCCACCTGTCATGGCGCCAGGTGTTATTTACTACATCAGCATATATTAGTGAACAATGCCACCAACTTAGCAACGCCGGCGGCCATTTTTTTTATCTTGAAATCTTGAAAAACATCACTGATGCAAACCTGTTTTATTATGACTTTGGAGACGAATCCAATAACCTTTTTTATGTCTTCAGCAGTCAATGAACAAGATAATTCGATTAGTGGCTGAAATGACACAGGCACAAACACGAAGCGTCACATATCGATTGTTTCCACGGAGAAACGTCACAGGTCAAACCCCCACCCCCAAACTTCGCTGGACGTTTCTCGTGGAAAAATCAGTCGATAGACATCACATATCTCTGCGACAACATGTAAAGACTCCTGAAGATAAATGGCAGATTGCGGTTGTCCCACAGCCGGCTAAGTTTTTGAGAACTCACCGACATAGATAGCAGTGAATTCAAAGGTTTCACGATGAAACGTTCCATTGCCACCTAATGAGATCCAGAGGTTGTGACAAGTTGTTTAAGTTGGAATAAAAAGGCGGACATGAATGGAAAGAGGTAGTGTGTGACTTTTGAAGAAAAAAAAGATAAATCGTTCTGACGTTTCTTAGGGGTGGTGGGGGGAGGAGGGTTGAAAAAGAAACTTCGCTGGACGTTTCTCGTGGAGAAATCAATGTAACGCTTCCCCTAGGGTGATACGTGTTCATGCGATTGTATGCGATCAAGGCAGATCAGTTCCTACTTGAATCATCGATACTTTGTCATTCAGTTACTCCTGAAATCTTATCAAAACCGCTTATTCCTATAAAAAATGGCGAGTCTTATTGAGTTGCAACACGTGAGTAGAGGGTACACTGTAAATTCAAAAGAGCTGTTTCAGCCCAAAAAGCCAAATCAGCCCCAAAGGCACTAGGGCTGATTTGGCTCTTATAGGGGTCGTTTTGAAAAATGAGACCAAATCAGCCCCAATAAAAACCAAATTGACCCCATAGATTTCTAATTTGGCCCCTTTATGTCATTTTAGTGCTACAATAAGAGTCAATTTAGCTTTTAAGCAAGGGTCGTATTGACCCCATTATTTCTAATTTGGTCCTTAGGCCATTTTAGTCCTACAATGAGGGTCAATTTAGCTTTTTAGCATGGGTCGTATTGACCCCATTATTTCTAATTTGGTCCTTAGGCCATTTTAGTCCTACAATAAGGGTCAATTTAGCTTTTTAGCATGAGTCATATTGACCCTATTATTTTAAATTATTTTTCCTACTCTTTGAAACCACATAGGAATGAAGTCTGGTGTCATGGGCTGATTCCTATACCGTAGACCGCAACGATTGGATATAACATAAAGCCGCAGAGTCCGGAAATTTTCTCAGATGCGAAGAACTATTTAAATTGTTTCTACTTTGTGAGGAAGTTAGCATGTACATGTACATTGCTTATGCATTAATAAATGAAAAATAATTCAAAAGTACGAAATAGTATTATGAAAATAGTCCAGAAGAGTCCGCAGTTGTTCCGCGAGTACAACCGTGTCTCCTGGTGCACAAGTAGAGACTGGTAACTACGGTACTGCAAATTTGTCAGCGGCAACGCTCATGAGTATATCAGGTTTCGAGTACTTCAACGGTCACGATCAACGAAGCAGTTTCTGGTTTTGAGCGGTCTTGCCCTACAACTTCAATGGATTTACAGAAGGTTAGCTAGTTTAAGAGTTTTGGAACCAAGCTAAGAACTTATCAAGACGTCGTTTGGACCGTGAATGGCTATTTATGGGCTGGTATCCTTGGAGGAAAACGAAACACTAAAGACAGTTCGAAGATGATAGATGGTAAGCCTTCCATCATTATCAGTTTTAAAGTAATTCCTAATTTACCTACAAGTAGATATGTTGATCAGTAGGTCCCTTAATAATACTAACAAAAAGTAAATGAGTATTTCATGGACGAACTAACTGTGCAAAAACAGGATGAGCCGGGGTGGCGCAGTGGTCAAGCGCTTCTCCTCTCAGTCTCACCTCTGGATCTGTGGGAAATGGCAAGATGTTGATTTTTTTTAGCAATCTAGCTTTGTAGAGCCCAGGTTCGATCACCAAAGCGGCGCTATACTGTATGTGAGTTGAGTTTGTTGGTATCTTATATATTACTCTTGCTTCGAGGGTATTTCTTCGGGTTCTCAGGTTTTCCTCCCTCCAAAAAACCAACACGCTAAATTCAAATTCAATCTGTAATTTAGCCAGGTCCTGGCTAAGATCAGCCCCGTGGTGCCATTGCAAATTCAAGGCTATTATTATCTGTCAACATGCATCTCTGTAGGTTTTCGCATGTTTTTTTTTTGGATGAACAGGTAAATGTTGAAGACCCAATTTTGTAGGCAGGACTCCTTTGAGGACTTAAGTTGGCAAGCATTCATTACAAAATAATATTATTGGCTTCATGTTCAGTCCTGATATGTAATAGCTACATGTACAGTATATACATGTAGTGTTTATGTTGGCATAATATTACCTGCTTGTTTACATTTGTCAATAGGTTTATCATTTTCATGACAAAGAAACCAGAGAGTAATCCTTAAAGGCTAGATTGCAGAATCCCCCCCCCCCCACTCAAGTACATTAGGTGTTGATGCCAACATGTCAATGCATTGACATCATACATGTTGCTTCGTTCTACTACTGTGAACGGAGAGACTCGCTCACATCCAGACATATCTCTCTAACGTGTTGACGTATTAACATCATACATGTTGCTTCGTTCTACAAGACTCATTCAAATCCAGACATATATCTTTAGAGAGATAATCATATATGGACTAACGCATTGACATGTTGTCGTCTCCACCTAACATACTTCAGCGGGGGATATTCTGTAATTGCTTTGATTTTAGTTTTAATTTCTTAATTAAAATAACATTAGATACTTTCATTGTTAGTGGGGCTTCTAATGGGCACACAGACAACTTGAAAATCAAAAACAATGACTTTAATTCCCAAAATAATGTAAATTAAGTGGCTAGAACACTGCGAACAGTAATGTTGTACATGTACTCTTCCTTTTTTTTCAGCAAATGTGTATGCCAGAAAAGCAAAGATACAATGTACTGTAGAACAGGAGTGGCAGGCATACATGTACAATATGGAAAGCAACAAGACTGCTGGTTGGCTGAATACACGTGGGAGAAGACCACAGATAAGACTTATAAAAGCATAGACTGGGCTATTTTAGGATAGTTACTCGTGTTTAAAAAAAGATCTGTCCAGTTACGGTATTTCTCAAAATTATGTTTACAACATTTTCTGGAATATTTTCCCCCTCTATATTTTGGTTTAAACTCATCATTTGCCTATAAATCCTAGGCCAGTGACAACTCGTTGTTTACCTGTGAACCCTAGCTCTATGTGGGTGATACCTCATTGTTTACCTGGGAACTTATTTATGGACGGTTAGGGTTAGGTTTATGTTAGGGTTATGTTACGTTTAGTGTTCTTGCATGTGAACTCTACTTAATTTGTGAGGCTGAAAGTTTCAAAATGGCTGATTAAACGAGTGGGACTCAAAATGATTCATGGCCGCTTTCCTATGCCATTTTGCAAAACTCACGGTCAATCGAAAGCTGGGATGAGTCTCCTGTATGTACATCAGTGGCCTCCCTTGCATACTTTAGTGACCCTCTACACATACATATGGTGGCCTATTGTGCTTCCTTAAAAGGAGGTTGTACGATAGACACTTCTCTTTAGCCTTGCCCGAGTAATAACAAGTGACAGAAGTGAGATTCTTGAAAAGTAAAAATTGTGCCTTGTGCTCATGTTGTTTGACATTCAACAATACTGTAACCCAGTTTTCCCATTAGATAGAATGCACATAACAATTTATTTCACTATTGTCAAAAAAATTTGCCCTCTATGTTATTAACAAGTAATCGCATGGGTCCTCGTAAAATAAATTATTAAAGAGAAACTTAGCTGAAAACAATGTTTGTTCTCAAGTATTTGTTTATACTGTAGATGCCCAAATACATTGCTGTGTTCATCTCCTGTCAAGTGTACACTAGATGCAGGTTCTCCCAACACGCATAGTTAGGGGAGAAAAAAATTGAGTACCTTGGGGGAATTTATTTCAAATCCAGGCTTCTACTGTTAAGAGTGGTAAGTAAAAAGAAAACTTGTAGCTGATGTGGTCAAGTTGAGTACACTGGGAAAATCGCCAGTCGCCTAGAAGCTTTGGGAGAACTCTATACAATGTAGATGTCATTTATGCACCGATTTTTCTGACAATAACACTCATTTGAATTTTCTGTGCATTGGCATCTTGGATCACATGACATCACAGTGGTGTCCCTATTGTTACACAACAAAAGTGCTATTGCTTTCTGACAGTAGGGGCAACACTGTGATGTCATGAGATTCAAGATGGTGGCACACAGGAAATTCAAATGAGCCCTATCGATTGGAAAATTGGTGCATAAATTACATCTAGTGTACAATTTACTGGAGACAAATGCAGAAACAGACATGCATTTAATAATCATTTGAGAGCAAACATTGTTCACTTTTTATGATAACTAGCAAAATAATACTGGGATAAGGGATAACAAACCAGAATTCAAAACAGTAGGGATAAGGGATAACCAAAGTCCATTGGGATAAGAGATAATCAATAACAGCCATCTGCATCTCAGGGATAAGGGATAACTATCCTGAAAAACAGGGATAAACCGCACCACCTCCCCTAACCGGGCCTCTAAATTGAAGTATGTATATATATAAGCCTCTGTTATTTACTGTATTTATATGTTATATTGACAATTTCATACTTTAAGAAATACATTAGACTCTGTTCTATTGACAATTTATAATTTCATACTGTGCTGTTATTTATTTGAATATTATATTATTTGATAAATTCAAATGTAAAAGAAAGTCATTCATACAATTAAATATGAATAATTGCAAAGCTTACCAACTTTGTTATCTTAATTTGTAAATTTCAGTCTGGGTGAAATACAACTGACACTGATGTGAATCATTTCTGAATTCAGAAAAGTGCATTAAATGCATCCAATACTGTATATCCATTTTGTTTGGATCCAATCATTATATGCTGGGTCCAAAATAGCTCTTCAAATGGGTACCAAAATAGCTAATTTTTGAGGCTGTTTCAGCCCCCCAAAAAATCAAATTGATCCCACTGTTTTCCAAATCAGTGCTTAGTGTGGGTCAATTTGACCCCTAATTAAGGGCCATATCGACCCCTAATTAAGGGCTAAAATACTTACTCAAATGGGTACCAAAACAGCCAATTTCTAGGGCTATTTCAGCCCCCTGAAAAATCAAATTGACCCCAGTTTTTTCCAAATCAGCACTTCATGGGGTCGATTCAACCCCTAACAAAGGATCAATTCAACCCTAAATAAGTGTCAATTCAGCCCCTAATTTTAGGGCTAAATTAGCCCCGCTAAATGGGGCCAAAACAGCTTTAAAGTATGTGCCAAATTTTACTCACCGTTTTGGCCCCATTTTTGGGGTCAATTCAGCTCTTTTGAATTTACAGTGTAGTGTATCCAAACCAGTTAATCAAGGGCACCCAACGAGTACTTTTTGAAATTCGTTTGAAACCAGTTGTCTGCAGCTTATCTAGCCATTTTAAGGCGCCTACTATGTCTTTTGACGTATTCTAGAAAGCTATTAGCTGTTCGGATTTTCTAGGTGGAAATCGCGTCAACCGAAGATACTATGGCAAAATATTCCCGGCCAACGAATTTGTTAGTAGTCTAGAACATAACAAGAATTTTCTAGCCCAAGTAACTTCATGTTGCAAAGTTTTGTGGAGGAACGAATTTTTTAGGGATTCTTTTTTCCTGTTCTGACTCTATTGATCAGACGAATTGGGACGTACGAATATTTTAGGGGAAACCTTTTAGTCTCCTTTTTCTTCTATAATTTTCTAGGGATTGAAAACAAATTTTATAGCCAGTATTTCAGAAAACAATTTCTAGGGACAATTTTTTCAAATCCGAAAGTTTTAGGCTAACTTACTCTCCCGAACAGCTTTTTAACCGAAAACTTCGCTGGGTGCCCTTGGTTAATGTGTGAGGAGTAAAAGCAGGCCCTCGCGTTATCAGCCTGCTATAACAAATAAAATATTATTATGAATAAAATTATTATGTCAATGTCATATATAGAGAAAGGCTCTCCAAAATATCAATGACTCGTAAAAATACACAGTCGTATTAGATGCTTAGTCGACCCATAAGTTGTTTATTATATAAATTCTTCCAAGAAACGAATTTTTTTTCCATAATAAGCCATCTCCGTTTTTTTTTTTCGTTTCCCATCGTCCGACCGACCCTGATTTTTCAAAAAGCAAAAAAAAATTAGAAAAGAAGACGAAAAGTAAAAGAAAACAGCGTTAACGTCTTCTAAGGCCATCTAAATGTATTTTACTTTATGTATTCTCTCAAAATACCACATCGTGGCTACATCAAATGAAACAAACAACTACTACTTCCTTGGCGAGTTGGCGCTGCTATGACTGGTTCTCGATTTTCTCTGCGTACGCCAGGCTACTAGGTGTACACGTTTTCTGACCCGCACAACGGCGCTATATCCGGAAGACATCTTTATATCTTCTGCAGTTTCCCAGACAGCGTGGTAACCAGGCAAGCATGCGTTACTTAGTAGCCTAGCCTTCATTAGGGACCAGTTCCGCTCTGCCATTTTTTCCCCGACCGACCGACCCACCTGTTTAAGAGCCTAGGCGATGGGAAATGAAAAACAAAACGGGGATGGCGCGGCCCAAAACCTTGTGTGCTCGCTCGAGAAATGGCATTTAAAATGGTGATGGAAGGCATTTGACTGTAACGATCCGAAATACGATCTCATATTTGGTGCCGTCTTGTAGCATATTTCGTGCGTTCTTGGCAGAATTATATAATAACTAATCTAAATGTCAATATCAAGTAAAGTAACTTTATTTATAGAGGGTAACACTTTAAAATAGCGCTAACATGTAGCTCAGTAATGTTCCACATTGCCCTCTGTTGACTTAGTCCTTCGGTTTTACGGCCTTATCCAAGAAGACGTGAAGGTCAGACCGTACTGCTGGATTATGTAAAGGAAGCACCTTATATATATTCAGCTATATGTTAAAGTACCACTATGACGAAAATTTTGGATTTACTTTTCGCTGTTTCTTATCATAACTCGAAAATATAGGTCTTCAATAATACTTCTGGCCCAAAAATTTGATCACAATATATTAATGCAACATAAATATAGACCTATAAACAGTAACATTTACGTCCGCCATTACTCGAACTAGAATGGAGATGACGTCATAGTAGCAAATACGTGGCTACTCTAGTCTAGTATGCAGAAGGAACATAGAAACGTATAGAGAGCTTAATTGTACACGAAGTTTGAACCTGATAAAATGTCTTCTAGTCGCTGTGTCGCGAAGCTGTTGAGTAGATGATATCACGAAAGACCGCTAAACAAAGGATCGCTCGTTTCTAGTCTGAGTAATGGCGGCCAGTCTTGAGCTCGAACTTATGGCTAAAATAATCGGACTTTTCGTTCGAATTTCGACTTAAGATTTTCCATGCCATGATTGTTGTTTAGTAGTTTATCTTTCTGATAATCTGTAAAAAAAACTTTAAAGTGCAAATGAGATGAAAAAATCGAACCCGTTTTTATTTTAATTTTGTGCAATTAAAAATTAATATGGAGAGCGCGAACATATTTTTTTTCGTATCGAAGTCAGGCGGAATTGCTAAAATCAGGCGACAATTTTTATGCCGTTAAAGATATGGTAATCACATGCGTGACGTCACTAGGTCTGTGCATTTATATTCGTCTCCATAAATACTACAAAATAAGTGCATTTTTGGCCAGTTTTCAATTTTAATATGTAATACTTTGAGAAACCTTGAATATGGCCATAATATTTCTAATAGAAGCCTTGCAGTCGGCTTTGTGAATATAAATGTGCAGACCTAGTGACGTCACGCATGTGATTAGCATACTTTAAAGTGCCTATGAACAACACATTTTTATTTTAGATATCAATTCTAAATCAAGTGAATAGTAGAATGGTAAAATACATTTTGCTTTGAATGCTGTGCCGCTGAGTTAATGAGGTTTTAATATCCAAAATGCTAATTACATGACGTCAGGGGAGGCATCAATTATTATACAAAATTTGTTGTTAGAATTAAACAGAATTTTCAAATTATCAGTTTTATACCCATGGCTGAAATAAAATGTTAGAAATTTGTTTTCCTATATCAGTAGAAACGCCCATTCACTACCACTAAGAAGTGATTGCAGATACCTTCCCTGACGTCATGTAATTAGCATTTTGGATATTAAAACCTCATTAACTCAGCGGCACAGCATTCAAAGCAAAATATATTTTACCATTCTACTATTCACTTGATTTAGAATTGATATCTAAAATAAAAATGTATTGTTCATAGGCACTTTAACGGCATAAAAATTGTCGCCTGATTTTGGCAATTAGACCTGACTTCGATACGAAATAAAATTATGTTAGTGCTCTCCAAATTGATTTTAATTGCACAAAAAGGCTAAGGGAAGCTTATAATTTAATAAAATAAAAACGGGATCGATTTTTTCATTTCATTGGCACTCCAGAGTTTGGAACCCTCGACATAAACCCAGTCGAAAAATGGCGTCCAATTTTCAGTAATACCTAGTGTCAATGCAATAGTCCAGTATTCGAAAATTACTGCTGAATACAATGGATACAGACGCATGTACGCAAGGTTAGCCTCATTCTGAAGTTAAACATTCATAATACCAGCGAGAAGGTGCAAAATACGAAACTATAACAAAACGCAGAGTTGTGAATAGCTTGTTTGTGAATCGTTGTAATTGTGAATCGCTGGTATTTCTGAATGTTTAACTTCAGAATGAGGCTAACCCTGCGTACACGCGTCTGTATCAGTCATTGCATTCAGCGGTAAACTGGGCTATTGTTTAGGACTGACATACAGGTGAAAACGCTTTTATGCGTCAACGTCAGCCCGATTCTAATCAGACCAGGGCCATTGATATTTAAATGATTGGAGGCCAGTATAGACCCAATAAAAAAGCGTGATAATTAGCATAAATTCTGAATTTAAAGAAATACAGAAAAATAGGTACAGACTCCTGGGCAATCCCTTTATGTAGGACGACACGAATTTTTACCAAAACTACAATAGAATACAACACAATGCAATTCAATACAACAATAGAACGCAACACAATACAATACAATACAATACAATACAATTTGGTAGCAATTCGTGTCCGGCGTCCTACATGAAGGGATGGCCGACTCCTGAAAGAGCAGTATGAAGTTTTTGACAGTATGTAGTTTAATAGTTTTATAACAATTGGTTCCAAAGTTATTAGCATTTAAACCTTTCAGAAAACATGAAAACGAGGCTGGTAAGGCCATGGCGAACTTATTCCATACAAAACTCTCTTAATTCAAACCCTAATTACTCCGTAGCTAGGCCTAGACAGATTCTGCTCGGCAACTTTTGAGCAACTTTCACGATTTCGAGCAACTTTTTCGCTTTGGAGCAACTTTTCTTATAGTGAGCAGCTTCCGAGCAACTTTTCTGAAAATTAGTATATTTTCAACATATTTTCACTGTTTTAAAGTCTTTTAATCAAATTCAAAAGTATTTTGAAGTGCATGTTGGGTATGCTGTGGTGTTAGGTTCCAAATATGGATGTGCAATCCAAATAGGGGTGGTTATCCTGTGGTAATAATACATATTCCAAATATGGTACAGTTTCCTGTACCCAAACCAAAATGGCGGACGCCACGGTGCTTTCTGACGATGAAGAGCAAACTCAAAGCGATCCAATCCAGGCTGCAATAGATAAAGGTGCAGAGCTTTCGGAGCCTGACAGGGCCTCCATCTCTCGAAAGCGAAAAGTAGCCGAAAACACGGGCAACTACAAGTCTAGTCGGACGCAAAATCCAATGAGCAAGCATTCGGTTTACGACCGAATAAAAGAATATCTTGGCCAGCATTTCGTCTGTGTTAAAGACCAGCTCTGGTGCAATGCGTGCCACGAAATCGTTGCTGTAAAGAAAAGCACTGTCCATAAACATGTGGCGTCTAAAAAGCACCAAAGTGGGATCGAGAGTATCGAAAAAGGCAAGAAGGAGAGTCAAACCATTCTCGAATGCTTGCAAAGACAAGACAACCGCAACAATGTAAGTGGTTCTACTTTGCCGGCAGACATGCGACTCTTTCGCTTTGAAGTAGTTGAGACACTGTTGCTTGCCGGAATACCAATTTCCAAGATAGATGCCCTACGCCCACTTTTTGAGAAGTACGCTCACAGGCTTACCGCGAGCACTCACATGAAAGACCTGATCCCATCTGTACTGGAAAAAGAAAAAGAGAAAATAAAGGATGAGCTAAAAAATGTGAAAGAGGTATCCATCATATTTGATGGGACTGCTCGACTTGGGGAGGCACTGGCAATCGTAGTACGTTTTGTCCAGGAAGACTTCAAGCCCACCCAACGCCTTGTATACTTGGAGGTCCTGGCCAAGTCACTTAAGGGGCAGGAACTTGCCCAAAGGCTTATGTCTTGCATTGCCGTGAATTACAACTTTGGGCCAAGCATGCTGCTGGGATGCGAGATGGTGCTACAGTTAACGGGGCTGCTATACGGCAACTACTGTTCTTTTATCCAAGCATTATGGATGTTTTATGTTTCTCGCATACAATTAATAATGTGGGATCTCATTTTGAGTTTAGAGTTCTGGATGTATTCTTCCGCCACTGGGTAAATTTATTTGCCCATAGCTTTAATGCAAAGCTACTCTGGAGGGAGAAAACTGGTCAGTCAATGCGCTCACACAGTGTTACACGCTGGTGGAGTAAATGGGAGGTCCTTAAACAAGTGTCAGACTACTTTGGTGATGTTCTGCCCTTCCTGCGTGAGAATGACAGGCTCTCGCCTCTTATACGTCAGCACCTGTTGGATATCGTTGATGATCCCCAAGACCTTCAAGATCTTCGCTTGGAACTTGGTGCTATAGTTGATGTTGGTGTGCATTTCATTAATGCCATTTACTATCTTGAAGGCGACGGAACCCTCATATTCTCGTGTTATGAGCGCCTGTCAGCTGTCGCTAATGCTGTTGGAGTAGGGCACTATCCTATTACACAGGCAATTGCAAGAGAAATTGCTAACGGTACTCTCCAACTCCAAGCTCGACTGATTGCCCAAGCTAAAGCCTGCATCCAACCGGGATTGAACTTTTATCAAGAGAACTCAGTGTTCAGTTCCGCAATGTAGTGCGAGCATTCAAGGCAGCGCGTCTCTGCTGCCCAGTCCAAGTCCAAGGACTGCAGCCAATAGCTGCATCTCTTCAAGAATTGAAGAATTTCCCCTTCATGAATGACGTCATCATTGCAAACTTAGCAACAGAGCTGCCTGATTATCTTGCTGCCGCTGATGGCGTATGCACGACTGAGGATCAGAAGGTTTCATAGTGGGCGGCACACCAAGACACGCTTCCCTACTGGGCTTCACTTGTCAAGAAGCTGCTTTTGATCCAGCCCAGTTCTGCCGCGGCCGAGAGGGTGTTTAGTCTTCTTAGCACCCTCTCAGCACAACAGGATGGAGCTCTGGAAGACTACGTGGAAGCTTCTGTTATGATAAGATACAACAATGCTCAAAGAAGGCACTAGGAGCGTAGTCTCATTGAAACTGAAACTGACGTGAAACGTTTTTTTGTTCAAGAGTGTTATTCCCTCCCTGGTTAGTTACTGTTATGTGGAAACTATAGAAACAGAGAGCAGGATTGCTTCATTTCTATATGTGAAACAAGAGGGTATACGTTTTTTACACTGTGCTTCATTTGTTGTAACAACGGAAGAGAAGAAATAAACCAGGGTGAACTATATATGCATGTGTTATTTAACTTTTCTAGCAAATAGTAGCAGCTTATGTCCTTTGTTCCATCGATTTCATTTTCCTATAGTACGTATGGGCTAATTGTCACATCGTGGCACGATTCAAAAATCATAGACGCAAAAAAACAAGTACGAAAATATGTGAAAAGAGTAAATTTGGGCGAGCAACTTTTGAAATTTTGAGTGCAACTTTTTCGATTTTGAGCAACTTTTGAGCAACTTTTGGGGATATTTTTGAGCAACTTTTCAACAATTTTTGAGCAGAATCTGTCTACCCCTATCCGTAGCAATGAAATCTATGACACTCAAATTTCAAATTTCTACGTTTTTGATCTGAAGGACCGCGGCAAAATGTCGCGCGTATATACTCTATTCACTATCCCTCACTACGAGGCTGACCTGGCAAAAACAAAGGATTGCCTCGCTTTGAATCCAAGATGGCCACCAGCACCGCGCCCCGCGATTTTTTTTTTCCAGCCTAGTTCATTGCGCATCCCCTTCTGCGCATAATTTTGTTTATTTATTTATTTATTTATTTACTTACTTCGGCCATAATAGAAGATACAAAATAGAATAAAGTAAAATATACAACAAACAGAACATAGAGGCCAGGAGAACCAACACAGCGTTAGCCAATTACGTTGGTTTCCTATGAAAAATATAATTACAATAAATGATCTAAGGGACCATTCATTATTTATGCCTGGGGGGGGGGGCTGGCAAGATTAGTTCTAAACAACAACAAAATGTCTTGACCCCCCTCCAAACAAAACAAAAATGTCATAACCCCCCCCGCACACAATTCTGAAAAATATAGAGCCCCCCCCTCCCCCTCCCTCCCTCACACTGTTCACAGTTTTACATTTACAGAGGACTAAACACGGACTGAACATTATGTGGATCGGGTCTACTAAGGGGGTCCGGGGAAAAAATTTTGAAATTAAGGTTTCTGAGATCGCTGGAAATGCACCCAAACCTACTTTTAATTAATTTCAGATGGATCTAGATGATATTTTTTTACTAATGGAGTTTCAAAATTAAGATGAGGCAAACAAAATATTAAGCAAGACAATTGAATGGTGGTTGCATTAGGTGCTCTGTATGTTTCTCATTGGATTGGCTGATTACTATTTAATAAAGCAAGGTATTTCTCTGGGGGGGGGGGGGTCCGGGGATGCTCCCATGGGGGAAAATTTTGAAAATTGCGGCCCCTTAGATGCCTGGAAATGCACCCAAAAATATAGACAGCCCCCCCCTTCTATGCTTATTTTTTTCTGTGACCCCCCCTCTCATGCTCTTGAATTTTTGATGACCCCCCCCTCATTCTTGCCAGCCCCCCCCCCAGGCATAAATAATGAATGGTCCCTAATTACGATACTTATTTCAACCTAAAAGCAGCATTTGAGAGGTGCGGTTAACTGTCTTGCCTGGTGACATTTCAGACATACAGATTTCCAAGACTTAGGGTTCTCGATGTCAAATACAGAAGTGATGGCAGACACGTAATATTTAAATAGTAATGATCTAAACTTAGGTAAAGAGATATCTGATTTACGCAGTTCGTGTGGAAGTGTATTCCAAGTTCGGGAAGCTCTTATAAAATAACTATTTTGGTAACACAGGGTCTTGACATTAGGAATCTGATAAGTAATAAGATTAAGTGAGTTATCCATCGAACGTATAGAGATGCTTAAATTCACCCTGTTTACAAGCTTTGGCAAAACATCTGGAGCTAAGGTTACTAAACCGTGTTTTGCCTTATACAAGAAGATGAGGTCAAGGTATTCATACCAGTAACATAAAGTTTAGCAATTGGTGAAGCATAACACAATTGTCTACTATATATATTGTATAATCCAATTGGTGGGTTGCAACCCAATCCCCAGAGATTCAAATAACAAAGACGTGGCCGCCATGTTGGATGAACTAACAAGAGAAGCTAACGAGGAATCTTTTGTTATTGTCATCCAACATGGCGGCCATGACGTCACATGCAACCCAGCAATATGGCGACTATCCCAATCGCGATGTAACGAACAGCTTCATTTATCAGCAAATTGAATAATATTTATTCCTTTCATACCAAAAATGAATATTATCTTACAATGAGAATTATGATACTGGACATATGTAATAATCCTATCGGCGTTTCGATCCCAACAGCAATATTGCCGTCAAGAGTTTGAATAGTCCGAAGTCGAAGACCAAACCATGTCGAGTGCTCAACTAGTAATACGAATTTCAGCTTCCAAACAACGAATTTCACCTTCAGAACTATTCTGTTGCGAGTACCAAATGACCTAGAAACGCAAAGATGCGGCTCGATCGATGAACGGATTACCCTCCTGTTCGTCGAACAAACTAGGCTGTGAATCGATTATACAGCCCACTTCATTGCGCATACCCTACTGCGCATCGAAGATTTAGCAATTGGTGACCGTGGCATAATACGTGGCATTCTATTATCCAAGATGGCGGCAGTTTTGTCTTTGTTTAGATGTACGTACTCGAGACGTGAGAGTGTCTGAACGAGTTTAACAATGACAGAGGAGCTAAGAAGTACTGGCTGGAATAACAATATCAATTATCAGCTAAATATCAAGCCTGAAACAATAATTATTACAAACTCCTGGGAGACTCGATCGAGGAAACACGCACGTTTTAAATCCGGTTTTAAATATAAATGTATAGCTCTTCCTTTATACTTTCGTATAAAGCAGCTAGTAGGGATACCAAATCAGCTTTGAACATTGGAATTTACACCTTCAGAAGTCTTATGTTGCGAGTATCAAATGGACCCTAGACTCAGATGTGACTCCAACGAACTGGGCTGTAAATCAAACGTACAGCCTAGTTTATTGCGCATGCTCTTCTGCGCATTAGAAGATTTGAAAGACCTGTGGAGGACAACAACTTCAAAGGTGAGACATTTTATTTTAGTTTACAGCATTATTGAAAACAATTGATACATCCACAAGTAATGATTTTATTTTTAAAACATGATGAAAATGTCCTCATTAACTCCTTATTATAACTTATTCTATAACCAGGGCTAAAAATAATGGCCGGTCAGTGCCGGTCAAGATCAGTATTTGGTTGAAACTGTAGTAACATTGACTGGTCAAAATGACCGGCAAGGCAAAGATTTGACCGGACAAGTTCCAATTCTGGCCGGACATTGTCCGATGACCGGCCGTTATTTTTAGCCCTGATAAACTACAGTGCTTTACAAGGATTTCCTGTGCATCCCCTTATCTTGGCAATATGTACACTTCTCATGTCAAGAGTCCATGAAAACATTCCTCAAAGTGCAGAAATTGTTTACTGTGATGCCACAGCAGGACTTGAACGATTTAACAACCCTCTTTTCATAATGTCCACTAGCAATGCTGCTAGAGGACTTCCCTTGGGTGTTGTCATGACTTCTGGAGAAAGTGAAGCTATTATATCTGAAGCTATGACAATGCTCAAGGAGGTTCTTCCCAAAAATGCATTCTATGGAAGAGGAAAAAATAAAGGACCTTTAGTTTTTTTGACCGATGACAGCCAACCAGAAAGGGATGCACTTCACAATGTTTGGGAATTAGCCCAGTTACTGCTTTGCATATTCCATTTTCTTCAGGCACAATGGACGTGGCTATGGAATAGTAAAAATGGTATTCACAAAAATGATAGGCTGTATCTCTTGGGCATTATAAAGAAATTAGTATTTTCTCAATCTTAAAATTTCTGAAAAGCACTTTTGACAAATTACCTACTGATGCTATAGCCAACAAATACAAAAACTTTGTACAAAGGTTAACAAAACTCATGAATCACCAAAAATAATGGGCTCTTGCATTTTGTCAAAGCTTACTTCTGCATGGAAACCATACCACAAATTTTGCTGAGGCTCGGATAAGAATCCTAAAGGACACTGTTTTTGACAGGGTGAAGGCATACAACCTAATTCAAGTATTTGATTTTAACCTTCGAGTCATCAAAACCGACTTCTCTCCATTGCACATAACAGGTTGGACCGTTTTGTTGCAAATAGATTTAAGAACTTGAAGACAGAATGTATCATCTTCGATGCTATCACAAAATTAAAAACTAGTGATAGTTCATATTCTGTCCAAAGCATGGATAAAAAGGGATCCTATGTAGTAGACCTAATTTGTGAATGTCCCATAGGGGCAACTGGCCAGCCATGTAAACATCAGGCTGCTGTTGTCATCAAATACAGGGTACCATGCTTGAATTTTAGTCCATCGCTAAATGTATTTGGTAGGCAGCAGTATGCAAAACTTGCACTTGGAGAGAAAGCATTCTATGCTTGTCTTTTTCAAAAAGACCAAAGCTCTCCCCAGTCTAGCCGGCATGTACTTGAAAATACATGTGACACATATGTAATGACAGATTGTCCTACTACAGAGTTTGTTGCTGATAAAAGAACAGACATTAACAATATTAATGCTGTACTAGAAGAGAACCAAACCGATGATCCAAACACTATTGTTTCAGTTAAGGAATGTATTTTAAAAGATCTCTAAAAAAAAATTGAAACAAATGATATTAACTTAGTTTCAGGGGTAAATACATTGTAAGTTCTGTGAACGCTATCAGAAAATGGCTAATGAGAAAAATAACATATGGGCCACGTCAGGCAAAAAGGGCCCGGACAACATTCACGTTAAATAATTCCTACAATGGTGTTCCTAATAACAGTTTGAAGATTGTATTGTATTCCTGACGAGAAGCGCTACATTTCATTCCTAACAATAAATGTCAGTTTCAAGAAATTGACAACAAAAATCAGGGGTGAAATTTACGTGATTTTGATGCAAGGGCCCGATTACAAATATGACCGCAAAAAATAGGAATTCTGTCAGAGGGGATGATTTTGATGTATGACATTCATTTCTACCTGCTGGCATTAAAGAGTAAAAAAAAAAAAAAAAAGAACGAGATGATACCATTTTGGCTAAAAAATGTCTTTTCTGCAGTAATATGATTTTAGCAATAGTATAAGTTACACCTTGAAACAATCGTCTGATGATAGGGAATGATTTGCACCTGCTAAAATTGTGATCAAACCTTTGTGTAAATATGTCGTAAATTTCGTCTTCGATTTCACTTGTCAATTTCATGAAATCAACACTACTTGTTAGTAGCAAAATGTGGTACTCGCGATGTATATTGTAATCGCACCACAAGTATAAAAAACATGGTATACTTTCAAAAGACATTTACATATTATGTCGTCTGGGCCCTTTTTGCCTGACGCGGCCCATATGTCAAATAGCATCAGCTTTTCATCAGTTTGCCAGTGTTAGAGCACACTCGGTAAGTAAAAAAGAAAACACACCTCTGAGAAGGTATGGGAAAAGAATTGCAATCTGTGGGACCAACAAAAGGAATGAAAAAGGCTGCCCAGGGTCGTCCTGCAATAGGCACTAAGAAGTGCAGCCAAGAGCTGCCTGGATATCTTTTGCCAAAAAGAAAAAAAATTAAGCATCCCAAACGGCAGCATTCATTGTCAAAAAATGCCTCTTATTTACCAGCATAAATCCACAATAATGTGACCATGCAATGATGCCAAACATGGCAAATAAGAGGATATAGTAAACTACCCTAAATTTGTTTTTACAACAACAACCAGAAATAGTGAAGTGGAAAACCTTTGAAAACAATGGAAATTGTGGGAGAAAGTTATTTTAGTATGCGCTATTATGTAATCTGTGACAGGAGCAATGACACACTCCATGGTATGCCCTTATCTCCCATGGCAAATTAAGCCAAACAGAAAATGAGAAACTGAGCAATTGTTGTAAAAATATTAATTTACCTATAAGTATTCAGTGTGAAATAGGTATTCAGTGACAGTGAGTGCATGAAAAGAAGTACTTGTAATAGCTATAGTAATCATGGAATACTTACTATACGTATTAAGCTGCTTACATGTACAATGTTGGCCATCCCAGAAAATATTTTGTTTCCCAATTTTGCTGCTGGATTACATCTTGCATTTAATCGACTATGGACTGAGGATGATTGAGAACCTACATGTACATTTATTTTGAGCATTTAACATCTTCTTTCCATTTCCAGAAAAAGAAAATAATTATTGGCTCATTATACAGTGATCTCAAGATTGCAACAGATATTGCCGATTGCTAATTGAAGGGCTTTGCACAACAAGAGCGTAAGTACATGTAACTCCTGATCACATTCTAAATTCTCACTTAAAAAACAAAGATCTTGAAGGAGAATTTAGAATTTGATTGGCAGTCACTTATGCCCTAGTACTGTCACACAGCCCTTCAACTAGCATGCTGCATGATTTCAAGATAGCATCAATTTGCGTCTAACATAATTATGGGTCAGCTAGTTGGGTGATGAGAAATATTTTATGGGGATGAGCTGTGTAAATAGAGAATTATACATGGGCAGGCAGATATATGTAATTTATCTTCGAGTGTTCAACTTGATGATACCTCATAAGTGAGCGCAGCGATTGAGTGAGATATCGAGTTGAACAAGAGAAGATCAATTCCATATAAACATCCATGTATTGTTTGATTTATTTTATAACAATACTTGGACCTGGGCCCTGTTGTTCAAAGCAAGGGTAAGCATGTGCCGTGGAAATCGCTAATTGGCTGAAAGGCGACACATAAAATTATCGTATTTCTGTGTGTGCTTAAATACGATGTTTCTCAGTGCTGGAAATCCTTGTAAAGCACTGTAGTTTATAGAATAAGTTATAATAAGGAGTTAATGAGGACATTTTCATCATGTTTTAAAAATAAAATCAGGACTTGTGGATGTATCAATTGTTTTCAATAATGCTGTAAACTAAAATAAAATGTCTCACCTTTGAAGTTGTTGTCCTCCACAGGTCTTTCAAATCTTCTAATGCGCAGAAGAGTATGCGCAATAAACTAGGCTGTACGTTTGATTTACAGCCCAGTTCGTTGGAGTCACATCTGAGTCTAGGGTCCATTTGATACTCGCAACATAAGACTTCTGAAGGTGTAAATTCCAATGTTCAAAGCTGATTTGGTATCCCTACTAGCTGCTTTATACGAAAGTATAAAGGAAGAGCTATACATTTATATTTAAAACCGGATTTAAAACGTGCGTGTTTCCTCGATCGAGTCTCCCAGGAGTTTGTAATAATTATTGTTTCAGGCTTGATATTTAGCTGATAATTGATATTGTTATTCCAGCCAGTACTTCTTAGCTCCTCTGTCATTGTTAAACTCGTTCAGACACTCTCACGTCTCGAGTACGTACATCTAAACAAAGACAAAACTGCCGCCATCTTGGATAATAGAATGCCACGTATTATGCCACGGTCACCAATTGCTAAATCTTCGATGCGCAGTAGGGTATGCGCAATGAAGTGGGCTGTATAATCGATTCACAGCCTAGTTTGTTCGACGAACAGGAGGGTAATCCGTTCATCGATCGAGCCGCATCTTTGCGTTTCTAGGTCATTTGGTACTCGCAACAGAATAGCTCTGAAGGTGAAATTCGTTGTTTGGAAGCTGAAATTCGTATTACTAGTTGAGCACTCGACATGGTTTGGTCTTCGACTTCGGACTATTCAAACTCTTGACGGCAATATTGCTGTTGGGATCGAAACGCCGATAGGATTATTACATATGTCCAGTATCATAATTCTCATTGTAAGATAATATTCATTTTTGGTATGAAAGGAATAAATAGTATTCAATTAATTTATTTGCTGATAAATGAAGCTGTTTATACAATATATATAGTAGACAATTGTGTTATGCTTCACCAATTGCTAAACAAAATTATGCGCAGAAGGGGATGCGCAATGAACTAGGCTGGAAAAAAAAAATCGCCCGCGCCCCACCAGTATCCCGCCCAAACCGAAGGAAAACAATCAGCCCTGTTTCTTATTTTAGTTACGGATGTGAAATGTTTCGTCAAAAACAACAAAACTACTTTAAAGCTTAGCCCAACCAAATCTGTATTTGAACAATCTTCCCGGAGCCTCCGTTCTTATCGGCTAGCGGAATACACCGTTTTCTTTCGCATGGGATCAATGCGAGGAGGAGTTTGATGGTAAAACAGCTAGAGTTAACCATGAGAACATTTTCAAGACCTTTTCAACAATGGTGCTCTAATTTGCATAATGGCAGAAGGTGAAGACTGAAGTTACAGAGGTGAATAGGCAAATCTTTGTTTACGTTTTTCCTCATTAGCATATATCAAACTTCAAGCGACGTACATCAAACAGAGTCCATAAATCGAAAGAGATTGTCGTACTTGATAATCGCCGAAATTTCGAGGAATGAGTGTTTAAAAATCAAAATTTACAAAGAATGTATGGCTGTCAGCAACTCTTGCCACCCAGCCCATTTTATAGTTTTGAAAAGTCAATTTCTCCGTAAATATTTAACATATCAATCTCAAATTTTCGGTGATTACTAAGTTCAAAATTGGTGGTGACTTCAAATATTAGTGCTAGTGTTCATTTTCTACTTCTTGAAGAAGGCTGAAATATATAACGAAACGTGATTTCCATTCGTTTTTTTTCCATCACTGGGGTCGCCGTTCCCGAATTTTTATTCATGTCATGAAGTGGCCGAGTGAAAGTGCCGACGCTGACCTGGAACAACTGAGGAATCGGGCCAAAATCAATGTACAGGCTACTATATTTGATGCCATTACTTTTAATAGAAACGAATATTAAATAACAACAATGCAATCTGGTAAGTTCTGTGTGTGTTTTACTTACAAATGTCGGTTCAAATTATTTCACCACGTCAGGCTACGATTTCCATCCAAAAGTCCTAGTAAAATTCAACATCTTGTTATTTCCATAGAAGAAACCTTTGGTTTCAGCAAAACTTCGCTCGCGTTTTGGTCACTCGTGTGGTGTTCCGACGGCATGATCATGTCGAATAAATCTCTGGCTAAATAAACGTCCTTCGGCTCCAACAAGGGCGCCAGTTGGAATATCCTGAGCCTGTTGGAAGGCTTTCCCACGAATGAAGTGAATAAAACTAAGCTGTTTACATTTGAGAGATGGGACTCCAAATTTGAGAAATTTCCTCCGCGACGTACTTTCTTTCTCCCGGGTCTCCGCCATCTTTGTATTCACTGTGTTAAGTTTTGTAAATAAATTAAGTGAAGCGCAGTGTCCCGAGCGATATCGAATCTGATTGGTGGACCCTGTCGTGTGTTGGGCTAACTCGAAACAAAAAATAACAATAATAAAACACTTGCAACCCAAACTAGACTAAAATGTATTGACATTTTTATTCTCTTTTTTTTTTCTAAGATAACATCAAACAATAATGTAATGTCCTTCAAAATCTATACATAACTACATTAATTTATTTAAAATCTCACTTCATATTATTCTTTATTATTATTTATTAGCTATGTCTATTCCTCTCCTCATTTAGTTTTATCAATGTAGTGGCCAACTCGAAAGCCATTGCTACTTTGGCCACTACGCACATTTTTTTTCTAAACATACCTATTCTTTTTTTCACTTATTTCTTTATATATGTATATTTATATGTTAATGTAAGATAAGGTCCGATGGTTATAATTAGGTGCAAATAAATGAATCTTGAATCTTGACTCGGGCGGCCAAAGGCCTAGGCTCGGTTTCCAGCCGTGGGAGTTTCGGTGAGCCCGCGATCCTCTCCCCACTCACGGCTGGGCGCGCGAGCTGAGGCATTGCCGGTTTTTAGCCAATCAAAAACTTGCCACTAAATTCCTGTCGCTGAATGTATTTGCTTATTTACATTGTAAACTTTTCAAAGCCGGACCAGAAGCTTTGAATTGCTGTTCCAAAATGCGTTTAAATTTGCTTTGGAAAAGTTTGGTTTCGAATAATCGTCACCAGCAATATGAGACATTTGAGCCGCAGTCAGCGCCGTTGCATTTCGTGACGCGTAACACAAGTCGTGTACTGTCGGGATCGGTTAGGCACCGGTTTCCATACGATATTTTAACCAGTATATCTACAGCTGATTGTTTTGAGTCTTGAAAGAAAAAGCGAAGATCCAGCTGTGGAGTTTTTGAAGCAGAAAGACTGATAGCATGTCGAAAAAAAATCAAAGATTTATTTACAGTCAAAACCAAGCAGGCACTGCTCAATTGCTGGTATCGGAGAGGACCTGGAAACTAATTTACATCCCACAATACAGTGCATGGCTAAAGAAAATGGCGGAGAAATCGAACGAGAACTCCGAGAAAGTCTGTACGAGATTCATTATTTTCTCGCATTATTGTTGACTTCGAGGCCCTTTAAAAATGGCAAAGGAGGCTCGTGAATTGTACTTGAAGTATGCAGTCTTTAACTGCAAAAGGAACCACTTTGGAGCGACTATTTAAAGGATATTTTCGGTTTAACTTGTTCAAAACAAAGTATACTACAGCAATCGAGGAGGCCCAAGTTGTGATTATGAACTGTGTGTACGGTAGGCTGGCCTATATTATTGCATTTTTGACAATTTTAGTGCATTTGTATGTAATGAAATGGACTCATCACTGGAGTTTTCATCTTATTGTGGAACCACTTTATCGCAAGAAGATTCGTCAGAGTATACAACAGAAAGAACGGTCTTATTCATGTATTTCAGAATCGAGCGAGCCAAACTGCATTGAATCACTCTTTGAAAATAAATCGCAGATTTTTATTTTACCGTCATACATTTATTGTAATATTATAGCCGCCATTTTTAAAGATTTTTGACGTTCATTGAGCATGCGCGACGCCATTTTGTCCCATATTGCTGGCAACGTCAAGGATTCACACAAGGAAGCAGTAAGAGAGAAGACACTGTGTCAGTACGCACCGGATTTGGAAAGTCACTTGGGAAACCGTCACTTGTACCAAGCTCGAAGGTCGCGAAACCCGTAATGTTCAGTCATTTATTTGCCTATGCAAGACCAGCCATTCTTACTTCAAAGAAAATTAGTGCTGCCTTTATCGGAGGAGAAAAGACGGACGACTCCATATTAAAAGAGTTATAAGGCCATCCCTTTTTTATTTTCCGTTTCTCATCGTCCGACCGACCCATTTTTGTGGCTTTTTGTAGAAATAAAAAAAAAATTGGGGGGAGGGGTGGGGGTGAAGAAACCCTAGAGCAGCTCCTGGAAGCTCATGCTCGAGGGTAGGTTACACAATAGTTTCGGCGGTGCATTTGTAATTCCATGTTTGTAGCGTATACGGACGACGACATCGATGGTTTCGTCGTCCATGTTGGTTTGTAACCTCGCCTGTGCAACCGCACCTTATTAGTTCCGGTCTCTCCGCGTATTTTTTATCACTTTTTTTTTTTTCTCACCCGATCCGACCGACCCAATTTTTGAAAACCCCACCGATGAGAAACGGGAAAAAAAATAGGGATGGCCTAAGAGAGGAAATCACGTCTGACTCAGGCCACGTTTACGCGTTTAAGTCTGCGATCACAATTCACTTGAAAATCGTTGCATCAAACGAGTTTTACAATTCTTTAAGTCCTATGTACTAAGTTTGTGCATTTTTTAAGGTCTCCAAAACATACTCTACACAAGTACTGAGCGGGAATACTCGACTCTAGCTCAGAATAGTTCCGAGATAATATCTGAACTTTATCCCCGAAATTTCTGTCAGCGAGGTGTCTTTTACAGAGTAACAAGTAATGCAGCCTAGTTTCTCAATAGTTTTAAATGGCGTTTGTTCTTGAGAATTCATTTAGTTTATAGTTCCAGTGTGTTTTGAAAGTTTAGAGCCTACGCTAGTCGTGAAAGGGTAAACGGCTTTTTTTGTCGAAACACGCAAATTGAATATTAATCAGCTGACGTCACGGACACGGTGTGTTGACCGCGCGCCCAGCCGTTAGTTAGGGGAGGCTTTGGAGAAACGACACCCCAACAGCCGAAACCGAGCCTACCAAAGGCCTGGCCCGAGTAATTAAGATAGAAATTAAGTCACCAGAAAAAGTATCGAAATTAGTACTTTCACCCAGTTGGGATATTAACGAGGCCGTGAGATAATGAAAATCGCGAAAATAAGAGACGTCATTATGGTTTTGGGGTAAGCTTATACTATACTGTTTGTTTGTTATTTTTTTGCCATTTTTTATAGCTTGCTATTCCGTTTCTATTAACCCAAACATCGTCACGCTTTCCTGGTAAACGTTTTAATTTGGTTAGCTCTTTCTTGTAACGTGGTTCATTTCTTAATTATATTGACTTTACCGACTTGGTTTCAGTCCTTTCTTTTCTATTTCGGAAACGCCAATACCACGACATGCATTACAGCATGGCATAGACGGCGTTATGCAATAATACTGTTTGTATTTCATTGCACAACAATAATTACATGAGGAAATCAACCTTGTCAGATAAAACATGCGAAAATAAGTAATCGTGGTATATACTTCATGGTAGTGTTTCGTTCCATATAGTCTCCCTGCATAATCACTTTCTCTACTGTTTAACAATATTATGCAGGGAGACTATATGGAACGAAACACTACCATGAAGTATATACCGTCACCGTGTATGTGAGAAGGGTCGATTGGTTTAGTAATGCCAAACTATGTAATGCTCTTCCAACGAAAGGCACGAATTCCAACTCTGGTCTTTTTAACGATAGGAATTAGTTTTGTTTCATGTTGTTTGTGAAAAGCTTTATCATGGTTGTAAACTGTACGGCAGTACATTGCCTGTGAAACACATTTGAATATATTCGCACAGAATCTGCGCTATATAAAATTAATATTTTTTTTCTATCACATGTAACAGTTAACCCCACCAACGAACGGTAATTTTTTGGGTCGAGACTGACCAAAAGCCTATAGGTCACTCTGCCTTTGGAGATGGGCAGAGTTATGGGATATATTCCCCGAAAAGAACTGGCGAAGAAAACCGAGCCACGTGAAAAATAAGAACACTTTTATTGGTCACAACGGCGTCAGGAGCCCATTACCAGGAGCGTCCATCTTCCCCGTTGGTTCTGTTTCCAGCACAGGAGATGTGGCTATGGAGCGTTTTCACGTGACGTCATAGCCGCCATGTTGGTGTACCTTTAACAATAATTTCTTCGTTAGCTTCTTTTGTTTTGTACACCAACATGGCCGCCATACCCTTTGTCATTTGAATCTCTGGGGATTGAGTGAAAATCCTCTATATTTAGAATAGCCAATCATCTGATTGGCTAAGACAACATGGCCTTTGTTTATTTCACGTCACTTCATTATTATTCATTATCATTCATTATCATTCTTCTCACTTTCAACGCGGGAATTCGAATTCTAAATATAGCCACATCTACTCCTGTGCTGGGGGCCCAGCCCATGACATAGGGACGCTCCTGGTAATGGGCTCCTGCGGTGTGCTAATGATGCTGTTCGACTGAATTTTCTAGGTTTCTCGTGTCAATTTCAGTTTGGTTTCAATAACACGGAATTAGTTGTTTTAAATGTTTTATAGACTTATCAATGATTTATGAAATAGTCTGTTCAATATAATTTCCTTCTTTTACAAAATTGGGCAACATCCATGTGGGCTATAAAACACATTTATAGTACGCGTTCTCTGATTGGCTACCCTTCTTTGCATAAGGCTACATGTAACACCACATCGAGGCAAAACGTTATGCTCCGCTGGCCCATAAGAACGAAGGCTCTGAAGTTTCTGAAATTTCCAAGGGCTAAACATTTTTGGTATAATTTTCTGACTTTGTAAACTCAGTGAATTACAAATCAAGAATCTTAAACCTATTTTAGGCTTAGCTTTAAAGTAGTTCTTTGCCGAAACAAGTCTCATTCGTACCTAAAATTACAAATAGGGGTTCTTGCCGGTTTTCTTTCAGTTAGGGCGGGAAACTGGCGGACCGCGAGCGCTGGATTAATCAAAAGCGCATGCGCATGACGTTTTGCCGCGGTGTGAAAACGCGGGCATGATTTCCAAGGCAGTCTCGCACCCAGAGGTCTATCGCCACGAGCGCTCTGGAAACAGCCATTTCCTGGTCTTTAATGATCGGTGTGGGAAGCACTTTCTAGAAACCTTTGTTTAATCAGGAGCGAACTTAAATATCTGGTACTCCAAACTGATTTTAGTTCGATTTTCTAGAATGGCAAAAGATGGTAAATCAGTGATTTTCCGTATCCCGTCCTTGGTCAGCTAGAAGATTAGATACAAGTGTAAATAAACCTGGTTAACAAGGACGACAATGACTGGGACGCCGTCCCAAAGCAAGAGTGATAATTGCCGCCATTTTCTTCCCGTTGTCTGAAAAAAAAACTTGAAAACAATAAATTGTAATGTAGTAAGAACGCGAACGGAAGAAAGCAAAGCAGTCATTTCCACAAGCCTCTAGGAAAGCCTGTTCTTGCGCTATGATTCGAAAATCTAGGTTAAAGGCGATAAGAGGCGAAGAAAAGTAACAATTAACATGTAATTTCTCGAGAAAACTCCGTTTTCATCTCGTCTCGGTTCTATGCGCGCACTTTTCGGATTAATATGGCAAGTGCAAATACCCAATCACACTTGAGTATTTCGAATGCTTCCTACGCACGCGTGACAAGTATAGCCAATGAACAGACTAAATTATGGGATTCTTAACAGAGTTCTCTCGTGGGACTAGAGCTATGGGTACGTGCCTGTTTCCAAGGAGGCTCATGTTCACACAACTCTTGCGTGTTCAAATAACAGTGACTATGTAAGCTATTTGAGCACATTTAAACTGATGGAAACGTAGAAATAATGGTGTGGTTATACTAAAAGCTTCGTCATAAGCGAAGCTTATCGGGCTACGGAGAAAACGAATTACGATTATGAACAACGTTGCTTGGTTACAGATAATAATTTGACTGAAAATCAGAAAAATCCTGGCGACAAAGATAACACACAGTGTTGTATATTTAACAATTATTCACCAGTGGTGGATATTTACCGAGCCGCTTTCACCGACACTGAGGTGAATAATTGTTTTAGTATATACCACAGTGCAGGTGAATAGCAAGCACCAAATACTTATTTTAGTTTTTGTCAAATGGACAAAAACTCGCACGAGGTGAATATCAAACCATATTCACTGTTTGAGTAGCCAATCAGAGCGCGCGAAAAGTGATATTCACTGGTGTGGTATATACTAAATATAGATATCTTTCTAATCAGCATTCACACGAGTCCATTACCAGGACTGTCCATTTGTGCCGCACTCGTGAGCCGCCGTGTTCCCAGATCAGGCTATGTTTAGAACCTGGGTGCCGCAAAATAAATACTAGAAGGCTTGTGCAACAATGTACTGGGCAAACAATGCTTCCTAATGATTTATTTGAAGAATGTTGTTATAGACCTATTCCACGCGGCGGCCATCTTGGAATAAACCTATTGTTAATGCTTACCCAGCCTCGGTCTCAAACATGTTTAACCGAGGCTGGGTAAGCATTAAGAATAGGTTAATTCCAAGATGGCCGCCGCGTGGGATGCTCCAACCTCTGCTTGGCCCAAAATAGAAGAAAATCTCTCAACTTATTTTTCCTCACCATTTTCTTTCTTGAGAATATTTTTTGAGAACTCTAGCTCTAGGTGGGTGAGATCTTATTTACTGACCGGTTAGGGTTTTTTTATGGTTCAGGATGAGGGTTTTAGTTAGTTCTTTTAGTCGGAGCATTACTGTATTTAGCCGCATGTCGGGATAGGTATATTGTGTACAATGAGAAAACCCGCAATTGTGAAAAAAAAACATTAATCGGCCTATCCGCTCGGGGTATTGGATTTATTCACCTCGGGTGTTCTAAAAATAACCTGATCTGAGAATGTGCTGATTTAGACCAAGTATGGGTGATGGACGCTCCTGGTAATAGACTTCTGGCCAACGGTAGCTTCACTCCGATTCTGGTGAAATTTAAGTTTTTCAATGGAATTAAAGTGCACCTAACGTTTATTTTGTTATCACAAATTTAGACTCTACATCACATGAATAATTGAATGATAGAATATCTTGCTTTATAGAGGTTTATATCTGCAAAATGTGACGTCAACCCTGGAACTTGCTGTTACATCTTTCTCCTTGGTAATGAAAATATTCTCTGATTTATTTGGCAATATCACTTATACAAACTGATTATAACTTGGATATTTATAAAATATCTACCAGCACGATTTTCTATAGTTAACCATTCCCGAGTTAACGTCACCTTCAGCTATGATTTTGCAGATATAAACCTCCATAACTCCAAACGTAAGAACCAAATCAAGAACATAAAAACTCATTAATAATTCACGAAGAAAAAAAACAAAGAAATAAATGTTTAATGAGCGTTTTTAAACTGATATAGAAACGGGCGTCATTTACTTAAAGTGCATATGAGCCCAATTTTTTTATCATTAAAATCGATTCTCCATCAAGTAAATAGTTGAACTTTTAATATTGTTTTTAATTTGAGTGTGGCGTCTTTGAGTTATAGAGGTTTCTATTTCCAATATGCTAATCATGTGACGACATGTGAGGCCAACAAAAGGTTACTTATTTCTCCTTGTGAATGAAACTATTTCTGATTTATACAAAATATTTGGTAAAATCACTTATATAAGGCCCAAATATTACATGGTGTTTAGAAAAATATGTATATTTCTGCCAGCACATTTTTGTATAATAAATGAGTCATCGCATGTCGTCACAAATTAGCATATCGGAAATAGAAACCTCTATAACTCATAGACTCAAATTAAGAAATATTTTACAATTCAACTATTTATTTGATTGAGAATTGATTTTAGTGATAAAATAAATTGGGCTCATATGCACTTTAAAGTTTTGCTTCGATTTTCTTGGCCGAAATAGGTCTCCAAAATAACATGACTCTATACACTTTTAAAGCCGTTCAATAAACTCGCAGCACGTGTTTTAGCAGATCTAAAAACACTCGGGCTACGCCAACATTAAACAGTACATATTATTCTACCATTCAACTATTCACTTAAAAATCGATATTTGTGATAACAAAATAAACGTTACCTGCACTTGTCATTAAACGGAAACGTGAACTAGACCATGGCGTCCAACTATTATCATCATTTCGAAGCTCTTGCACAATCAGAGGAGGGGTGGATTGGGTTGGGGGAGTGAGGTATAAATGTAATCAATTTTGTTAAAGTTGCGAGCCCCCTTCCCCAGACATACATGATGAATGGTTCCTGAACTGGAAAATAAAAATTCTAACAGGACCTGAAACACCCATAGGGGCTGATCAAAGCCAGGACCCGGCTAATCCACAGATCGAATTGGAATTTAGCGTGATGTTTTTTTGTGGAGGGAGGAAAACGGGAAAACCTGGAGATAAACCCTTGGAGCAGGGGTGAGATACCACCAAACTCAACTCTCATATGGCCTCGCATCCAGGGATCGAACCTGGGCCACAGAGGCGAGAGGCGAAGCGCTTAACCACTGCGCTACTCCAACTGTAGCCTTGACTTAACCTATTTTGTTAGCAGATTACATCGCATGTTTATAATTATGTTATCTCGCCATACTAATGTATAGGTCGGTTGAAGAAGCCGGCGCTTAACTGAAACTTGTGCCTCCTGTTGCTCTAGTAGTCTTTCTCGTAAACCATGTTAGTTGAGATATGTCCTTAATGGCACGATGGAACTCATTGGAAAGGCAATTACCTCAAACGAACGTAGGCCACATAGTATTTTGTATTGTGTAGTTGTTTCAGCTCTTCTCCATAGGGTCGTCTTTGGTCTGTTCCGTACAATCTATCCCTCTTTCCTTGTCTGCTTGAGATACGTCCACAGAGCCCACACTGGAAATTGAAGATTTCTTTGAAATGCAATCACCTGAAACCTGTGACATAGTTGTCTCAGGTAAAATGTTTAGTTGTTCCTTAACGTTCCCCCCTCCTTCCACATCAGCTTGAGAAGCATTTTCAGCGCCAACATTGGAGCTTAAAGATTCCTTGGAAATCCAGTCACCTAAAACCTGTTTCGTAGTTGTTTCAGATGAACTTTGCTGCGTTTGGTTCTTTTCTTTGACAGCATCACCATTTTGTTCATCGCTATTTCTCCCTCCTTTTATATCAGCTTGAGATGCATCTTTAGCGTCAACATTGGAGCTTAAAGATTCCTTGGAAATGCAATCACCTTTAGTCGGTTTCGTAGTTGTTTCAAACGAAGTTTGCTGCGTTTGGTTCTTTTCCTTTTCAGCATCATCATTTTGTTCATCACCATTTCTCCCTCCTTCCACATCAGCTTCAGATGCATCTTCAGGGCCACCACTGGAGCTTAAAGATTCCTTGGAAATGCAATCACTAGATACCTTTTCTCCAACAGGATCTTTGTTTTGTTCCTTAAAGTTTCCCGCTCCTATGTCAGCATGAGGTGCGTCCTCGGCGGCAACATTGGAACTTGAAGATTCCTTTGACATGTCATTACCCGAAACTTGCGTTTTAGTTGTTTCAGATAACACGCATTGAGCTTGTTCCTTTTCCCTGCCAGCACCTTCCTTTCTTTCCTCTCCATTTCTTCCTTCTTTCCTGTCACCTTGAGATGTGTCATTGGAAACCACACTGTAACTTAATATCTCATTGCTATACGACGTCTCCTTCTCCCTCATTGCTGCCATGTCAGGTTCTTTATGTTGCTTTGACGATTTTACAGATGTAGCGCATCGTTTCTTAGCTCCAACTGAACCTTCAGCTAGTTCCGTACTTTCCACTATTCTTTTTCTCCGAGATGTGTTCTTGTCACCTTCAAAGCAACTTGGATGCTCATTCAAAGTGCTTTTACTCCGAGTTACCTTCTCTGTCGATGGCACAGGGGTCTTTTTCTTTGAATTCAAGCTGCTGGATTTCTTGGTCCGAATAGGCGTAGATGTTTCCTGAGGGTTTGGTTGATTTCTTCGTTGTCTCTGGGTACTTTCTGTTGAGCTCTCTTTGTCTGCACTATCAACATGCGATGGGCCCAAAGCATTACTTAGTGTTGTAGTCCTACTGGCGACATTCTTCACTTGAGATAAAATGTTCACTCTACCCTGACTACCAGCAAGTTCTGTCGTTGGCTGGAAGCTAGGAGGAGCTGCAGTTCTAGTGACCATTGAAGTACTCGCTTGTGTCTGACTTTGTTTCCGACGCACAACCTTAAACAAGTTATTAGGTAGCGGTCCGGACAAAGGAACCCTGGTCAGAAGCATTGGCCAGAGGAAGAGACCCCTAAATCGTGACGCCAACATTTTATACTCAGGAGCATTCCTATAAAGGCAGTATTTGATATAAGGATCAGGCTCGTATTGCCGCTGTGGTCTTGGTAATGACGCCAGGATCCCACCAACTTGTGGTTGTTGTTCAATGGCAGAAGCTTGAGTAAGTGCCCCAGAAGAAGACTGCCCTGAAGCAGTGCTCGCAGACATTCTGAACAAATCTACAGCTGATTCAGGCTGGGTTCTCGAGGATGATGTTCCTGTGGTCGAGTTACCGCCGTTTGCCACAACAGAGCCAATTCCAGTACTAGGCTCTTCGCTAAGTCTTGTTGTGGCACTTGAGGTGGTTGGCGAATTTGATGTACCGGTGGACGTGACATGAGACTGGGGTGAATTTATACTGATATCTCCTGGCGTTTTCGTATTAATATGTTTGGTTAACAGTCGCGCGGAGGGGTTGGCACCACCTTGAACATTAACTAGTTGATCAGCAATCTTTTGTAACTGCTCTCTCATGCCCAGCAAGTCTTTAAATCCTTTCAGCGTTGTTAAACATGGGGGTAGCGGTGGAATATATGGCTTTCCTCCTTTGGGTATCTCAATATTTTGTGCGAATATAGTATCACTGCACGCTGGTTTATCACTACCATCACCACCAACATCACAGCCATCATTAATATAACTACCAACATCATCATCAACATCATCATCAAGAACAGGCTCTGGTGTTGTCTTCTTTGAAGCAGACCTGCCATACCTGGGAACCTTAGCATTTGAGAGTATAGCTTGATTACTTTTAATCATGCTTTGTATTCTTTCAGATAGGCTTCCTTTGTATCTTTTTCTAGACTGTGGTGCTTTTGTTGTACTGGCATTTTGCCCTTGGGAGCCTTTTACTTTCTCAGTATCCACTCTTCGAGAACCTTTTCCTGAGCTTTTTCCTTTCTTACCAACTCCTCGGGAAACTTTTCCTGAGCGATTTCTTTTCTTAGCATCTCTCCCGTGGGAGCCTCTTCCCTTCTTATCATCTCCACCATGGGAGACTTTTCCTGAGCCATTTCCTTTATTAGCAGCTTTCCCATGGACAGCTCTTCCAGAGCCAATTCCCTTTTCAGCAACTCCCCTCCCCAACTCCCCTACTTTTCCTGAGCCATTTCCTTTCTTGGCAGCTTTTCCATGGACAGATCTTCCAGAGCCAATTCCTTTCTCAGCAACTCCCCTACGGGATTCATTTCCTGAGCCAATATCTTTCTCCCCACTTCCCCTTTGAGAATTTTGTCCAGAGCCAGTATCTTTCTGATAGGTTTCTATGCTCCTAGCTTCGTCAAAGCTAACATGTTCTTGTTCTGTCTCAGAATCTGATAACCATGGTCTCTTTGCTCGTGTTCTTCTCGGAGTTGCTGCCTTGCGCTTAGACACACGTGAGGATGGGGACACCCCCACTGCCTCTGAAGATGATGCGCCATCTTTACCCTTCCCCGCACAAGTCAAATCTATGTTGTCAATATTGGGCCTTAAACCTTTTTGGGAAGGAGAAGTAGCTTCCTTTGCGCTAACTATATCCTTGATAGCTGTTGCACTGTTTTCGCCTTGTCTCAGAGTTTCGGGTTCTGTTTCTTTTGGTTTAGACTGCTGACTGAGAGTCAAAGGGTTTGCAGATGCTTGCTTGTCATCGTTTTTCTCCAGCGAGCTACCAAGGCCTTCAGCAGATGGGATGGGTGTATCTGCAGTCTGCTGGGAAGTGCCACGCTTTATGTTCTGGATAACTGACAGGACGTCGATATTAAAAGCCTGCAAAGAAAGAGAGGAATGAATGACGATATCGAAGATGTTGGAACAACGTAATTAGATCAAATCGTTTTCGAGAATTCACTGTACTGTTTTCCAGAATTACACCTCCTCAAATCCAAAGAACCATTCTCGATTACAACTCCATACATACACTTTATTTATCCTCGAATTTACAGAGTAGCTGAAATAAGTTAATATCTTCGATTACGATTACGGTCCAATCTTATAGAATTACGGAACAGCAAAATCAAGATCCGTGTCTCACAGTACTACGGTACAGCAAGATCGTGGTCCTGTCTCATAACGGTACAGCAAGATCAAGATCAAAGTCTATAGTATACAGAACAGCAAGACCACGGTCCGGTGTATTAGAATTACAGTACAGCAAGATCAAAGATCACGGTCCTGTCTTATAGTATTACGGTACAGCATAATTAAGAGTGTACAGTACAGCATGATCCAGTCTTATAGAATACAATTACGATCCGGTCTTACGGAACAGCAAAATCAAGATCCGGGTCTCAAAGTATTACGGTACAGGAAGATCGTGGTCCGGTAACGGCACAACATGATCCAGTCTTATTGAATTACGGTACAGCAAGATCAAAATCCGGTCTTATCCGGTGTTTACACACACCGCTCTATTTACCTGCAGCAGAAGAGAGAACACAGAAACAGTACCCTGGACTTTAACCCCTTTCAGGCCATTGGCAGTTCTCGGGATTTCGGGAGCAGGAGCTTCTTTCTTCTCAGCTTCTTTCTCCTGTCCTTTTCTTTTCTTATAACGACGTTTCTTTTTACGTACAACGTCCTACAGAAAATGCGTAAAACAATGTTACTTTACAGTGTAACTACTGTCAATGGGTCCACTTGGACAACGAGAACCAATCGCATTGCAGAACAAAAATAAAGCATTCCAAATTACGGTTATTTGAGCCAATCGGTGTCGAGTACAATACACTGGCATTTCAACGTACTCTGGAGTCGAAGTCTAATCGCGATTTATACTCTGGAATGTTTATTTTCGTTTTGCAATTTGTTTAGTTCCAGTTGTCTAAGTGGCCCTGGTTAAAGTAGTCGCATTGTAAATTATTACACTTCCTTTAAAGTAAAAAAAGTTACAAGCAAATCGTCACGAGCAATGCGAGGGAAAATTAACTATCCCTATTTCCTGGTATAATCGCCACGGACAGTTAGTTGTTATTGGCCATACAAGGGGTGACTATTCGTTAGTTCAGTTGTTGGCACAGCGAACCCAAAATTATAAACTTTCTCGTGATAAAGGATAGAAAATAAGACAACGGCGTAAAATAATAGTCATAATAACTAAATACAATGACATGCACGCAATCGCCTTCATTTGGACCGTTCTCTACAAAAAAAAAAATAACTCCAAATTTTACGTTTAGAAGAAAATGAGTTCGTAAGAAATTAAATGGCTGGTTTTTATACTAGAGATGCATCATGCCTCTAGACGTAACTGGGCAAAGAAATGTTAGTACGTCTTCTTAGTTCGTCTAGTATAAATATGGGCACAAGACGCACTATGCGACTGGACAGCTACGCATCTAGGGGTTTCCGATTACGAGACGTTCGACTGTAGTACACTTTGAAGGGACAGAGACCCTCGAATTTATGATTCAAGTTTCTATAAAACAAAACTATAAAAATAGCACCCTCAGATCGAAGAGAAATACCGGTACCATGGGAATGTCCTGATGTGCTTTCCGAACGGTTTTGATAGAGGAGAGTAAAGATCAAAGGGGATTATTCTAGCAACTGCAAGATACCTCTTGGCCGTCTCTCTTCTCAGACTCGTCCACATTGTTGGAAGTCCTCTCTCCCTCATCCGGGGTTTCTGTCAACTCTTCCTCTGGCTCCTCATCAATGATGACCCTAACACTTGTTCTCTTTCTTGTACTCGATCGTCGCTCCAGGTGACTAACGTCCACAAGCCCTTTATCACACCATTCCTTGTCTCTAGAATGCTTCAACCTTTTTCGTGCTCTCTTTGTAGACGAAGCATTCACTTGTGCTATGGTCTGTATTTCAGTCGCCGTAGAGGCATGTGGGGATTTTCTTTTCAAACTTTGTCCTACCAAATAATGTTGTACCCTTACATATGGTACAGTACTCATTCTATTAGCATCATTAGCAACTACCACATTTGTGTTCAATACCACATTCCTATTAACACCAACCACAGAACCATCACTAGCAGTCCCAGTATTTACTGCATCCTTTTCCTTGGGTACAGGATTGGCATTCTGTGCACTTTCATTGCTAACTGTTTTGTTCTCATCCCTAATGTGCGGTTTTTCCTTTGCCTTCCTCCTGACTCTTTTGGTGGTTGACTTCAATCCCTGCTCGCCGTTGACTTGTGGTTGTGCCTTCTTCACCTTTGCCTTCTTTTTCTGTTTAGGTTCATCCCCCTCCTCCGTCTCTTTATCACCGCCATCCTTCACCTTCTTTTTGCTACGTTGTTTCCGAGGTGTTACAGAATCTCCTTCACTTCGTGGGCGTCCAGGAAGGGGAATCTGAAAAACAGGCATTACAAAAATGTGAGGATAGCGTACTGTTTAAAAACGCTGACTTTTCTAATGCAAATTTGCCAACCAGAGTTTCAATAGCCTGCTAGATATCCTTTATTCACAATACAATACAACACAACACATTATCCATCTTAATATTATAATTCAGCCAATCAGAGCTCAGCTTTACTATGAAATACTGGGCGGTATTTCATGGTTTTTTCTATGAAATACAGAGCGGTATTTCATGGCTAGATCATGGCCAATCAAAATGCAGGAAATTTCGCGCCCTTACTTCTTTCTCAGCCAACAAGAATTCAATATTTTGAATACATAATTAGTCTGCAGACGCATCCGCCTCTCGAAATTTTTGTTTTCCGTCGGGAAATTCGCACTCTATCGTCCGTTAAGTTTTCGTGATAAATCTTCCCGTAAATTCGTTGTTTTTAGGATAATATGGTTATTTCATGGTTTTCTATGGAACACTGACGAACATTTCACTCGAAATTCATATTATTTTGGTATACAAAGGCTCATTGTATACCCAATAATACAAATTTCTCGTGAAATATTCGCCCGTATTCCATAGAAAACCATGAAATAACCAGTAAATACAATACAATAGTTTATTTATTTAGACACGTAGCGCCAAGGAGCTTTTAAGATCAAGCTCACGAGTTGAATTATAGAAAAGGGTAGGGAAAACAGTCATTTAGGAGAAAATATGCGTTCCTTTAGAGCCGATAATATAGGCCTTTCACCCAGCCCGACCTGAAACTAAAGCGTAAATAGACTTCTTTCTCGTTTAGCAATTCTTGAACTGAACCCGCCATGTTTGCCACGAATTGCATTCACGAATCTGATCTTCTATCAGCCGAAAACAGTACGAGAGCCTTCGGGAAGGCTAAAAGAATTATCGGAAAGAAGTTCAGCGTTTCATCCGAAATTGGATACATACTGCTGTAAACCTTCAAAGCAGACTCAACCTCAGCGAAGAACTGGATTCGGTTATGTCCTACAATCGGTTAGCCTGCTATGCAGACGTATTTTTTCACTCTCATAAATTCGAAGAAAAAAGTAACGTCTGCTTACCCGAGCGCTTAATTAGTTTCCAATATGCACACCTCATTGTGTTATGGACCAATCAGATTTTACCTTCCATATCCTGGAAAGTGACGTATGTTTCATTTAAAAGGATTCAGACAATACATTTGCCATTGACCAGTCATAGGAGAGTGTTCACTGGCGCGCAAATTCACTAAAATTCTAACAATGGCTTTGATTGGGCAGAAAAACAAAACAAACGTGCTGACGTTGTGCTTGCATATTGGAAACTGATTAAGCGCTCGGGTAAGCAGACGTTACTTTTCTCTTCGAATTTATGAGTGAAAAAATACGTCTGCATAGCAGGCTACCAATCGGTTGGCGTGATTATTAGAAGCGCCAAATAAAAAAAAACACGTCGTTTTAGCAGCGATTGGGCTCGCTTTGGACTATTTTCCAGAACTTCTTTACTCTATCATAAGCTTGACTTGTTTTTATGGTGAGTATAACAGGGTATGGGTATTACAGTGTCTTTACTGTGATGATAAACTTCTGTCTTCTCTACTTTGGCACAGCCGTTAGCTGCCATTTTTTTTTTCAAATTTATACCGTAACTTCCTGTTTAAAGTGCCACTAACCCCTTTTGCAATTTTCATACATATAAATCTTTGAAAGGTTTTGAGCACTTCTGCAAAGAAAGGTTTCGCTTACAGAGAATACTCTATGTTCTATACGTGTTTGAAATGTTGAAAATTTGACATTTCCTGACCCATGACCGCGTAAGAAAAAGACTGGGTCGATTCTTGATCTTACGTCATCCAAGTCATTCGATTTTTCAATAATTTGAATAAATATTTAGCATTTTGTCTAAAATAACTGTTTTCTTTACTGACAACTCACAGACTGTGTATATTCTCTATATATCGATGTTGTTGTACTCAGTAGAAAGGCGCCATGGAGAATAGTGCATTAATGAGGTGACGTAAGATCAAGAATCGACCCAGTCTTTTTCTTACGCGGTCACGGGTCAGGAAAGGGCAAATGTTCACCATTTCAAACACGCATAGAACATAGAGTATTCTCTGTAAGCCAAAAATTTCTTCGCAGAAGTACTCAAAACCTTTCAAAGATTCATATGTATAAAAATTGCAAAAGGGGTTAGTGGTACTTTCAGGCCTCACCAAATGAGTCCAGGATCGACACGTTGGACTCGTTTGGCTATCGTGTTGGATGATATTGTATGAGCCTCCACGATGAGTTGATAGGCTCTTGGAGCAAACACTACAAGTTATAGCGGTAATTCGTGTTGATAAACATTACAATTGTTATGCTAATGTCCCAACCATGATTTTAAAAGGCCGCTTTGTGTCAGGAACCAATGGATCTCTGGTTGGCACATCAATGGCAATGGATGACGTCACAGTAAGTATCACTATATGTTTAAATATATATAAAAAAAGATGTTGGACGAAGTTTGATTTCTGTCAAACATTCTGTCCAACATCGTACAACATTTCTTTTGTTCTCGAGTTTGATCAACAATGTTTGATTCGTTTGGACAGCGATTACAACATTGTTGGATTCACGCACGCAAACAAGGCTGAGCCGAAATTTCGGTCCCAGAATCCTTGTCGTCTACTTAACTATTAGATCCGCAGCCCGAATGGGCTACGAGTCAATAGCCCATGAGGCGCAGCCGAATGGACTATTTAACTCGTAGCCCGGTATAATTGTTTTAGTATAAACTAACTAGTCAGACAGTAGAAAATAATGTAAATAAATAAATTGAAGTTGAAAACATGTTATTATTTCGTGAAAATGCGTATGGTTTTTCTCTACCATGGGCTATCACAAATAGACCTATAGTAGGGTAGCCAATCAGAATGCAGGATCCGTAAAAGTCCACTAGTTGGTTTATACTCAATGTTTTATACAACAATGTTGGGTGATGTGGGACTCGTTTAGGCATGGCTTTAGAATGAAATGTTGCTTTCTGGAAAACTCAACTTTAGGTGCCCACATTTGTTATCATTAAGGAAAGAGGTCAAAACAATGGTACTCTGGCGGGACCCAATTTTGATGGAAGGGGGGTTGTACCCGGAACCCACCACCTATTTTGGCAAAATCTATATTTTTGACCACAAATATCTTCTTAAATAAAATACTTATTGAAGAAGTAACTATATTTCTCGTTTCTACAGGCAGAGAAGAACGTGTGTATGCATTAAAATCAGGTATCCCTATTGTACAATGCGAGAAAATCACCCTAGAAAAAAGGGGTAGGGGTATTACCCGCCACCCACGACCTGCCCTGAAAAAAATTGGGTCCCATTCGAAATCCATTGTTTTGACCTCTTCCCTAAAGTAAATTGTCGAATAGTATAATATTTATTGCGTCTATGAGTTATAAAGGTTTATATTTCGAATATGCTAATGGTGTGACGTAAAACAGGGCGTCACTTCTTATACAAACACATTCTGGTAGAGATAAATGACATTTTATAAACAACCATGTATCAGTGATGTTACCAAATATTATGTATAAATCAGAAAATAGCTTCATTCACAAGGAGAAAGAAATATCAGAAAAATCCCAGTTTACGTCATAGCATTAGCATATTCGAAACATAAACCTTTATAACTCATTGATGCAACACCCAAATCAATAAATATTTTACTATCCAACTATTTAATCGACGTATAATCAATCTGATGATACAAAGTTGCTTAAGGGCTAACCATACACAGCTTCAGGACGGGATTCCTTCACAAAGACAACATCCCTATGTGATGTGTCCTACCGAGAATCAATAAATAGGGTTCGTAATGTTTTCACGTACCGTAACTGGCACATCTTCAATATCAAGATCCTACAAGAGAACACATACAATGATCATTATCCTATAAATATTATATTTCAGCAATCAGAGCTCATTTCATAGTTTTTCTACGAAGTACCCGGCGGTATTTCATAGCTAGACGAAGCCAATCAAAATGCAGGAAATTTCGCGCTTTTTTTCTCTAGCAATCAGAATCTAGATATTTGAATACACAACGAGGATTTGAACTTCAGAGCCTTGGTTCTTTCGAGCATCGGAGCATAACGTTGCTAATCTTGGCATACTCTTTAAAGTGCCTATGAAGCTTATTTATTTATTTTAGATATCAATTCTACATCAAGTGAATAGTAGAATGGTACAATATATCTTGCTTTGAATGCTGTGCCGCTGAGTTAAGGAGGTTTTAATATCCAAAATGCTAATTACATGACGTCAGGGGAGGCATCTGCAATCACTTCTCAGTGGTTGCGAATGGGCGTTTTTACTGATATAAAAAACTAATTTCTAATATTACTTTATTTCAATCATGAGTATAACACTGACAATTTTTAAAATTTGTTTAATTGTAACAAAAAAAATGTATAATAATTGATGCCTCCGCTGACGTCACGTAATTAGCATTTTGGATATTAAAACCTCCTTAACTCAGCGACACAGCATTCAAAGCAAGATATATTGTACCATTCTACTATTCACTTGATGTAGAATCGATATCTAAAATAAATAAATAAGCTTCATAGGCACTTTAAAGAAGCACGGTCATGAGCTGCGCATGTACGGGGTTTGGGCAATTTAATGATATGCAAAAACTCTTGTAGTCGTTCAGTTCGCCGATGCACGTCGCAGAACAACACTTGCTCGAAGATTTCCAAGAATCCGACTTAACACTAGAGTGCACTAACATGTGAGATTGCCGTGATATCGACGGATTGATTACTTCTCGTTCCTCCCGATAGAAAGCATACTCAACTTGAAAACGTCCGTCGGTCGATTTCAAGTTTGGGTGGCTTAGTAACCACGCCTGTTATTCATGGCCGTGCCCCTACATGGTAGCATTCCACTTTAAATTCTGCTCTCTATACTATTCAAACAAGATTCGTGACGTCACTGCTCAGTCACAAACCACAGGGATCCCATCCAGAAGGCCTAGGGACTAGGCTGGGTCAACAGCACAACGCGGCAAAACGTTGTTCCGCTGGCCGAAAGAACGAAGGCTCTGGTTTCATATACAAGTTTCCAAGGACTTTAACTTTTTTAGCAAATAATTTTATAACTTAGTGAACTCACAGTGAATTGCCCTATATCATTATGACGTCACGGCTTGTTTATGAGGGGGACAGAATCGACTTGAACAATAGAATTTTGAACTAAATCTGCTCTGCTGAGGAAAATTTAACTTCGAATTGTCTGGTTTCCAGATATCAGCTGTATCAATGTTTATCCCATAATATTTACCGTATACCGCTATTCTACGTTTTGTCCCCCTCCCACGACCGTGATCCTTAGCGTTTAAACAATAGATTGTTTTGATTTATAGGGCAATTACAAATTAAGAAAATTTAAACCTTTTAAATTTTAAGTAGTTTTCTTGTTTTTCACGAAACGTTTCAGGTATATATGCATACGTACTTAAAATTAGAAACAGATTGCTTCTGTTTCCTTTTAGTTTCGGCGAAAACTGGGGAGGCGCATGCGCATCACGTTTTGCTGTAGGTCAATAGTCACCTCTGGGTTTAGGTTTGGCTTCTCCTGTCTTCTGCCAACAAAGTTAGGTACCAACTCTCTCTTCTTTCGTAGAGTGTTCAGGCGATAATGCATATACTATGGAAAGAGGTAGAACCCATCACATTCTCGTCATTATCTGACTTCACTATCTTACCATCACAGTGTTTGCGAGTTTATTGTGTACTACTGCAAGCAAATCAGCATCGGGGGGCCGACCAACGAGGGCTGAAGTGAAGGCCTGAGCTTGTAAGGGGACCGGAAATTATTTGAGATATGCAGATTTGCATCTGTCCTCGTAAACGGGCACTGTCAATCGAATTGAACCTTCACGTTTCTTTGAAACAAAACTACAAAAATAACACCCTGAGATAGAAGAGAAATACCATGTGAATATCCTGATATGCTTTACAAACTACAACAATAACACCCTGAGATAGAAGAGAAATACCATGTGAATGTCCTGATATGCTTTTCACACTTTTTCGGTAGAGGATGGCAAAGATTGAAGTGAATTACGAAAGCCTATATTCTACAAATTTGATTTCGGTTGCAGTGACCCAATTTCAAGTTGCTCTATTTAAAGGAGTATTTTTCATCCACTCGAATCTTTGCCATCCTGCAATATTACATGCAACAGCGTGCAACATTGCACGCAGCATGTTGCATCCGTTTGACCACCCTGTTGGATGTTAGATAAAATTTCATTTTCGTCAAACTTCAACATCCACGCAACATTTCTATTGTTGTCTACGATGTTGCATCATGCTGCAGTCGTTGGACCACCTTCGTGCAACATTATTTCATTGGAGCATCGCATCAGTTCAATTTAGACCATCCTTGGCATGATGCCCAGGGCTCTTATCGATAAACCGAGTAAAGGCATCCAACATGTTGCATTCATTTGACCACCCCAGCGCAACATGTTGAAAAATAACCCAACAATGTTTGCATGCAATGTTGCGTCTGTTTGACCAGGGCTTTATAGAAGCAGATTTGATGATGTCAAAACACGATTACCACGAGACGCAGTCGAGTGTCGTAACTGATGTTCTCTTCACGTTGTGACGTCATCTGTGCACCTATTGACTCTTCTTAATATTTATGCAAATATCTAATTCACTACTCGAAAACGAGGCTAGCCCCGCATCGGGGATGCCGCAATGTCCACCTGAGTTCAAAAGGACAATTCAGGATTTTTCTTTTTGTCTCCAATGCATAGAAGAACACAGCAATATTCCGTCCGCGACGCCATTTTGCTTTTCAGCTAAGAAACGATGCGGGGTTAGCCTCGTTTTCGAGTAGCTAATTGTATGCGCATAAATATTAAGAAGAGTGAATAAGAGGACAGACGCACGGCAGAATCGACTCTTATTTGCTTTAAATAATAATCTCAAACTACAAACTATGAAACTACCCAATCGAAACGAGTTGAGAAATTGGTTGCGAGCGCTATGACGCCATCCATGTGTGTCCTCTAACAACACATGGCTCTCGACCAATCAGAGCGTGCGTTTCGGACTGATTATTATATAAAAGAGGACAGACCCACGGCAAATTGACATCTATTTGTTTTATACATTAATTAGCGAAAAACGAGGCTACGAAATGATTTCGTGCAAAACGTGACGTCATCTGTGCATCTGTACTCTTATAACACATGGCTATCGACCAATCAGATCACACAGTATGACGTCATATGTGCATCTGTACTCTAATAACACATGGCTATTGACCAAACAGATTACACAATATGACGTCATCTGTGCATTTGTACTCTAATAACACATGGCTATTGACCAAACAGATTACACAGTATGACGTCATCTGTGCATTTGTACTCTAATAACACACGGCTCTTCACCAATCAGATCACAGTATGACGTCATCTGTGCATCTGTACTCTAATAACACACGGCTCTTCACCAATCAGATCACAGTATGACGTCATCTGTGCATCTGTACTCTAATAACACACGGCTCTTCACCAATCAGATCACAGTATGACGTCATCTGTGCATCTGTACTCTAATAACACACGGCTCTTCACCAATCAGATCACAGTATGACGTCATCTGTGCATCTGTACTCTAATAACACACGGCTCTTCACCAATCAGATCACAGTATGACGTCATCTGTGCATCTACTCTAATAACACATGCCTTATGGACCAATCAGAGCGCATGTTTAACGCTGTTTATTGTATAAACATTCTGATTTGTTTTGTGGAATGGGGGATAGTATTCTATTTATTAACTTTCCTTCTCTCACACCAGATGTATTCTTTAGTAGTGCTGTACAAAGTATGTAATTTCATCACGGGTAAATAAAGTACATTATGAGTGCTTTCCGATAAGATGATGCTATATTAATGATGGATGCGATAATAATGGCAATAGTAATGATGATTACTATTATTAGTATAGGTAATAGCATGATTGGTAGTGATATTTGGTATAAATACCGCGAGTGACATTTCAAAATCGTCGGTAATATCACAGGCAGCAAACAATTTTGAAATATCATGAGCGGTATTTATGCCAAATATCACGTACAAATCATGATATTATTTGTTTATAATATGACTTTAATGAATTTACTGAAAAAGACAATCAGATATTCAGGTGCACCGTGTTTGTTTACTTCTTTGAGCTCAAGTGGAAATTTGAAAATACTTTAAGTGCGCGCTTGGCAGATAATTTAGCGTATTAATACATAGAGGACAAATTAATCCCTAATTTCAACTTGAAATTTCACGCGTAATTTGTAATTTCACATGTGAAATTTCAAACGCCGCCAATGCGCGCTTAAAATAGTGTTTTCTGGATCGTAATTTGCCCTCCATAATATTAATGGATAATAGTGAGTCGTGAAATTTATCCCTTGTGTTTGTCAAAATCTACGTAATTCCCTCGCCGAAGCAGCTCGGGAAATTACTTCGATTTTGACAAACACGCGTGAAATTTACCCCTAATTTCACTCGTCCCCATTTGATTACCTATACTAATTTCAACAGCCAAATCTCAAAGAAAGGCTTAATAATTGACTGAAACAAAATAGCTAAGCTGTTAAAAAGTCAATTTCTGCTACACTGACACAAGCAAAAAGCGAAGTTTGATTTCGCTTTCAGGCACTTTCATCGAGCACAATCAAACGATAACAGAGTTGTCACTTTGCTGTCTTCAGAGCCCGACCCGGTTTGCAAAATAAATTGGGCAAGGTATTTTTATTAAACAGAAATTTCTATTAAAATTTATGAAAATCAACCCGAATTGATAGATGATTGCTCCAAAACAAGACTTGGTTTCAATCCTGCACCCTCTCAACCAATCAGATTGCAGCAATTTCTTAGTTCATGTTATATATTATTACATTTTCTCACTACGGTGAAATAAAACAACCCTTCTAAACACTCCTAAACTTAACTCTGTGGTAACATGGGACTTGATATGTTTCTCTTTTGTTTATAGAATAAATCGAGACAATGAACTAAAATTGAAAAAAAACACGTTTCCTTATATTTTGCCACCCATCAAGTGGCAAAATATACTCTGACCTTTACTCTGACCAGAAAACAATTTTCACTGACCATAATAAGACTGTTCGAATGAAGTGTACGCACTTTATGTTTTACTGCCTCCCCTCGCAGATGTTTTGGGGCACGAGGGGCCGTCGTGCCAACCTGAAAATAAAATTCCCTGACTTTGACAAGAAATTTAGTATTTCCCTGACTTTGAACAAATATCGTTTTTTCCTGACCGAGCAAACCCTGCATTATGCTATCAATGGCATGGATAATCAGCAATCAGGAAGCATTTTAATGGTTCCACTGATGGTAAATGTTTTCCAACTAATCACAGTTTCTGTAGCTCTATTATTTTATTATAACAATAGGGTGAAACGCGCATTCCGATTCGTCGATATCCATTATCTATTACAGTACAGATGACATAACAAGGTCACTTGTACGCTATAGTTTTTTTGGGAAAGTACGCTAATTATTGTATAAAGCAAATATACGTCATTTTACTGTGCGTCTGTCCTCTTACACCTGCACAGAAGACGTGACAATAGTTATGCCACTCGACTGCGTCTCTTCTTTCTTCTCGTCACCTATAAAAGGGCACCAAACTGTACTCACGTCCTCTCTCCTCAGCACCATCCATCTTCTCCAACACTGATTATCAGTCCTGCCCTTCAGATCCTTAGCGACTTTGGACCAGTTACCTGCAACAAAACAATTTAGACTGCATTACAATACATTTCTCAGCTGTACAAGTCCGATTTACAACGTCATTCGTAGTTACCATCATCTGCACACTGTACAGCTAAACAACTGACCAAATACCCTTCAAAGGGGTTACAGAAAAGAACATTGCATAGAGTGGAATGGCATAGAATGAAATACAATGACATACAATGGTAATGGTAAAGGTAAAGCTTTTCATTTATATAGCGCAAATTCTATATGAATATATCCAAATGCGCTTCACAAGGTTATTATTGTGATACGGACTGCTATTGTGGCGCAATGTGCTTCCGTGCAGTTTACAATCATGAGTGATTGTTAGTACCTGAGAATACCAGGCTGTTGTGGTACAATGGAAGGTAATATAAAGGGATAGAATAGAATGAAATGGAATGGAATACAAAGGAATAAAATAGCATGGAATGGAATAATATTAAATCAATATTTATGCAGAGAAAATCTGTTTAGATGAGAGCAAGTGCTGATATCAAAAAGGGCCCACGGGAGGGAAGAAATCAGAAAACAGAATAGACTGTAAACCCTTTTTTTTAGCAAGAACAAAGAAAAACGCTATCCTGACTCCCTATTCCTATCCTGAACCATATCGTACAAAAGTGCAGGAGGCTCGCCTGGGTATTTTGGGGGCAAGTTTGGTTTGGGGTGGTGCACATTTGTGTTTAAGGCGGTGCATGTTTGGTGTTGGGCGGTGCACATTTGGTTTTGGGTGGTGTACGTTCGGTTTTGGGTGGGGCACATTTGGTCTTGGGAGCTGAGCGTTCGGTGTTGGGCATTTGGTGTTGGGTGTTGGGCATTTGGTGTTGGGCATTTGGTGTTGGGCGGTGCGCATTTGGTCTTGGGCGGTGCGCATTTGGTCTTGGGTGGTGCGCATTTGGTCTTGGGTGGTGCGCATTTGGTCTTGGGTGGTGCGCATTTGGTCTTGGGTGGTGTAGATTTGATTTTGAGAGGTGCATATTTGATTTTGAGAGGTGCACGTTTGGTTTCGGGAGGTGCATATTTGGTTTTGGGTGCTACATGTTTGGGTTTTGGCTGGATCACGGTTGGGCCGTGCATATTTGTTTTTGGGTGGTGCACGTTTGTTTTTGGGTGGTGCAAGTTTTGCCTTGGATGGTGCAAAGTCTTGTTTTGGGCGGCGCAACTTTGGTTTTGAGTGGTGCACGTTTGGTTTTGGGTGGTGCAAATTTGGTTTTGAGTGGTGCACAGAAAAAAGGAAAGGAACTGCACACCACAGGGCCAAAATTGACTTCACCGAAAAAAAAAACATGCAGAAAGTCTGCAAGTATTTTACCTCCTCCAAGCTTTTCCACCAAAGCGATAAGCTTTTCATCCTCAGGCTGTGTCCAGTTTCCTTTGACAAGCGATGGGTTGACCACATTTACCCACCTGGGAAAAAAGGGAAGTGGTTGAAATTATAGATAAGTCAGATACCACATTTCCTTGAATAATCTCCTCCTGTGGAGATACTATTTGATCTAATTACCAGTGATTGTTGGAATTTTATACTCTATGTTATTAATAAGGTTACCTTCAGGGTGCGTTTCCAGTCTAAATTATGTACCGCTTCGAGGAAACATCGTAAATACATCATCCAGGTATTATTTTAAAGCTTATAAAATTGGCTACAAGAATACATAAAAAGTTTTGAGTTCTTTGAAAATCTCGAATTTTCCGCCATCCCATTTCTCCGATCTAGTGAGATGGCTTTCAGAAGCTCCGACTCCGAAAATATTTCAAAGTTTTAAAATCTGTTTGCTTTGTGGCATTTCAGAGGAATCGTTTTACAAAATAGTGTCGGGGAATTTAGTTCAAAAGTTATCATGATCTCCGTGAAAAGGCGAAAAATAATCCGAGAAGATATGCGGGAAACGCCGTCAAGAGCTCTCTTTTTAGAATTTTCCAATTCACCGACACCGATTTGCAGCTGAGTTATCAATTGACATTTTGTGAAAATTTCAAACAAATCGACTAAATTCCTCGAGTGGGAGCTTTTTTAAAACTCTATTTTGGTTGAAAATCGAAAGCGAAGAAAATAGCACTTCAAAAAATCTAGCCGTCTGTCGTGCGTGAATCTGCGCCCCGCCTCTCCAACAATTAGCGAGCTCTTGGCCAATCATTTCTCATCACAGCTCAACTATCTGTCAAGATTTCCCGCCAATATTAATTTCCGATCAAAGCTACGCACCGCATCGAGGAAATGTTACTGTAGCCGGTTGTTCTAGTTTTCTTGTGACTTGAAAAATGGGAAAGACAAAAAGACCTGGAGGAACAAAGCCAAGGTGAACACCTAGAGACATCTTGAATGCCACCATAGTTAGTAGAGGAGACAGCGATTTGCAGGCGTCTGAAACAGCACGGCAATTGCGAATTTCAAGCGATTCAGAGTCACCGTCAGACTTTACGTTTCCATCTAAGCTTTCTTGGAAACAAATATTCTCTCGGCTGGCTCCTATCAAATGGACCACTCGGCACTCTGTCTGAAAGTGAAAATACGAACCCTTGTCGGGTTTTGCGCGGACTCCTATTTGGCTTGGCTTTGTAGTCGTATGCATTGTTTGGCCTTGTTTTGCTTTTCTTTTTCTTTGTTTTCTTATGGAATCGTGTGTGGAAAAACGTTTCTCAATAAACGTAAACATCGTGCACGTGACGTCATCACGGTGTCTTCAAAAAATTAAATTCTAAACTATATATCCTATAACATTGTTTCTTTAACATTTTGTAGATGTCTGCGATTTAAAGTGCCACTACGACGAAAACTTACCATTTTGATTTGCCACTTTTTCAGTGTCAATAGGTCAATCAGTATTAGAAATACCCGAAATAGTAAAAAATATTCCCAAATGGGCAAGTTAAACCACAAAATGTTAGGAGAGTTTACCGGTAACATCCTGTCCGCCTAGCCTCCTCCGCAGTCAACTCCTAATTAAAATCGTAAAAATCGAGAAAAAAGATGTGAAACCGGGCTTCCTGTGGTATAAGAGAGACGAGCAAGGGTCTGAGGAAGCCGGATCTAAAACATATAAGAGTTGCCTATGGAGTAAGATAGTCCCAGATACTGGGCGCAGCCAAAGAGTCTTCTTTTCTTCGCTCTCAGTGGAAGGAGATTAAGAAAGCCAAAGAAAAGATGGGCTCTGCTCACAGGGTGATTCAAATTATTCAGGACATTTTGAAGTGAAACGGCACCTTTACAGGGATTCCGTGCTTCCAAAATTAGAATGTTTCGTCCCCGAATGCAAAACAAAACACTCCTACAGTCACAATTATTAATCTTCTTGACTATTTTCATCACTTTTCTGTCACAAATAACATCCGAGAGCGCTGTGGAAAAACGGACAAATAAAAGGAGCAGCTTCGCTGAATTCTACCACAATCCCACCTTTCTCTACATTGTGTCCCGGTCCTTCCAGATACAAGCTCGGCTATTTTTTCCCAGTTAGGTACACCACCAAACTCTTCTATTGCTTTGGTCAAACACTGAAAATAAAAACAAACAATAGAAGTGACTTCATTTCAATCCAAACTACAATACTCGTTTCAAGGCTAAACTGCAATCTAGACTATAATACACGTTGCAAAGCTAAACTGCAATCCAGACAACAATACTCGTTGCAACGCTAAACTGCAATCCAGACTACAATACTCGTTGCAAGGATAAACTGCAATCCAGACTACAATACTCGTTGCAAGCTAAACTGTAATCCAGACTACAATACTCGTTGCAACGCTAAACTGCAATCCAAAGTACAATACTCGTTGCAAGGATAAACTGCAATCCAGACTACAATACTCGTTGCAAGGCTAAACTGCAACCCAGACTACAATACTCGTTTCAAGGCTAAACTGCAATCCAGAGTACAATACTCGTCAGTTGCAAGGCTAAACTGTAATCCAGACTACAATACTCGTTGCAAGGCTAAACTGCAACCCAGACTACAATACCCGTTGCAAGGATAAAATGCAATCCAAACTACAATACTCGTTGCAAGGCTAAACTGCAATCCAGACTACAATACTCGTTGCAAGGATAAACTGCAATCCAGACTACAATACTCGTTGCAAGTATAAACTGCAATCCAGACTACAATACTCGTTGCAATGCTAAACTGCAATCCAGACTACAATACTCGTTGCAACGCTAAACTGCAATCCAGACTACAATACTCGTTGCAATGCTAAACTGCAATCCAGACTACAATACTCGTTGCAACGCTAAACTGCAATCCAGACTACAATACCCGTTGCAAGGCTACATGTATATGGCAATCCAGACTACAATAATCGGTGCAAGGCTATATGACAATCCAGACTTACACTTTTAATGTTAATAATACCTTGTAAGCCATTACATGCTAATTAATGCCAATTAACCAGTACATACATCCCAGCCACTTTTTGGACAAATTTGATAGGAAATATAGGCTGTGCAAGTTCTAAATATAGGAAAATATAGAATTTTCCCTCAAAATATAGGCACTTTATAGGAGCTAAAATAGCTTTCAAACAATAAATAGTAAACAATAAACACACAATTTTTAAAACATGTGAACTTTTAATGTGTTTGATCAAACCTGGTTTTTTTTATTGATAGGAAAGAATTTTGCTTTTGTTAATTCACAACAAAAATGCTAAAAAGTGCAAAATATAAATGTATCACTCAGCATACATCCTATTTATAGGAAATATAGGAGGATTTCTTGAAATATAGGCTCTTTATAGGATCCTATACAAATTATAGGATATATAGGAGGTCTGGGATGCCTGCCAGTAGCACATCCATGAGGTGACTATTCGTCTACTGGTGGAACTACGATTTTTTGTCATTATTCGGGACTAAATGTAATTTAGGCATGGTTAAAGATCCAGCGACTACTGGGGGCCCTGTGGCACGCTCGCGTGGCCCTGGGGTTGCTTACATCCGGGACCATACTTTTGTGTTATTACTTGTGGCGCGGAGTTCGGCTTGTCAGTTTCAACTCGCTGCGATCGCTCGCGGCTTTGTGATTGGGGCTCTCCGTGTTTGCTGCTAGGAAGTGCGTCTTTCAAAGTGTTTCTTCAGGATCGAGCTTCACCAAGACGTCTCCAAAAGATAATCTCTTCACTTCAGAAACTCTCAAGTGGAGAAACATCGGATTCATCATTTACATCAAGCTCATTGGAGGCATTTTAGTATCAGATAAGCGTTGTGTTTTCCAACTGTGTTTTGCTTGGGAAGTTCGCTTCCTTATGTCGTTTAATATGACTGAGTTATACAAAATGCATGTTCGATCTTACGTTGTTCTGTACAGTTTGGTATACTGCCAACCCCATGCGGGTTTTGTGTCACTTTGCTCGCCGTCTCCCTCGTCTGGTAGAGATAGTCGTATTCTGCTTCATTTGCATGAAGACTGAAGTCAACACATTTGCTGCAGGACACGCTACGATGAAACGTCAAACGTAGAATTTGTCGTACTCTCTTTAAACTGGCCACTTGAGAGTTGACTTTATGGTTTATATGTGCCGGCATTTCTGCCGTTCATGTACCTTCGAGTTCTTGCGACTTTCAGAGATTAATCGAGAGCAACGTAGCTGCAGTCACTTCGCCCGGGTCGCGGCATAAAGTAGTATATCATCGTGCCCATATACGGTTTGCTGGTTGCCCTTAAAGCAGATCTTTGGCAATAGTTGCAAGCTAAATTCCAATTCGATCAGTGGATTGGCCGGGTTCTGCCTTTATCAGCCCTTTGTTCGGGTGCCGTTAAAATTCAGAGAAGCAATTTCTATACTGTTCATCAAGCTAAGTTAATTGTAGATTTTCTTTCGCAACGGTCATAGTTTATCTGCCTAAACTGGTTCGTTTCAAAGCGGATTTATTCTTTACTGCAAGAAATTTCGTTGTATTTACAAGATACGATAGTACTTATTCGCAGTGCTCCTAAGTTTAGTGGGTTCTCTATGTGGATTATTGCTGGTAATTTCATTCTTTACTCATAAATAAAATAAACAAATTGTGCTCTAGTTACCAGTGCTTTACTCATTCGCGGCGGCTCCGGTTTAAAGTTTAGCTGGTTCCTTCAAAGTGGATTTATTGCACGCAATTTCATCTTATTAACTCAATACATGCAAATTGCTCACTTCTCATTCGCAGTGCTCATGTAAGTTAGTGGATTTATCGCAAGCAATTTTGACTTGGTGTCTCCTGCTATCTTGGTTTCCGTAATCGCAGTGGCTTATGAGGTTTGGCCGGTTTCACCCTAGTCCTAGATGGTTTTGTTACAGGCAAATTTAGCATTATTCTTGTCGAGGCTCATGTGTGGTACACATACTTCGGTTTGTTTTTTCTGCTTTCAAGGTGGACTTAGTTGTCTTGGTAGCTTCATTATGAAATTTTTGGGTTTTACATACTTTATATGTCGCTCATTCTTTACAGGTACTGTAGTTTCTGCCATTCTCTGCACCTACTGAACAGGAGTTATTGTAACAATTATCATTCAACTGTCATTTTGCAGGTGCTATGCTTTATGGCCTCTGTATCCTGTTGGACTGAGGCTGGTTAGAGTTGTGCAGATTTGATCCAGTGATATTTCATGTGCAGGTCATGCATTGGGTGTCTTCCTCGTTGGCTTGGGGAGTCTTACGATTGCTCCATGGATCAGGGTTGTTGTCCATTGGACTGACTGCAGTTTCTTGGCCTAGATGGCTTTTGAGTTGTAGATTGCCTAGCACCCCCAAGGCAGGACTCCATACTTGTTCTGTTGGTCAGTGGTCTCCCAAGAAACTACATGGCACAACCTGATGCAGATGTTGAAGGCTTGCTGCTTCCTAGGCAGGATTGGCCAAATTCGATGTTCCAGATCCAGTGGCACTGGTCTAGTGATGTACATCAATCTACCCTTGAACATCTGGCTACGGAAGCAGAAGCTAGAAAGACCTTGGTTGAAGTATCTTACATAATTCAGATTGGGCAGGTTGGAGTTGGGCTTGCTCCAGTCGTCAAGTATTCTTCAGGGTTGCCAGTCTCTTTGCTGTCTTGTGTTGGATGAAGTTCTACTACTTATTTAGCAGCTTGGCATGGGCTGGCAGGTTTGGCAATCCCATTACCAGCCTACGTCATTGAACAATTCTTCTCCGGTCAGTTTAATTGTTCCTGTAATTTACATAGTGTTTTGCTACTGAGTTGGATGTTTTGTGCCCCAGGCACAAACAGGCACTTCAATGGTACAATGTTCGTGTAAATGTTGGTCGGTCAGCAAGGGTCCAAGCTTCTCAGTGCTCTTTGTATGCTCTACCAAAATGTCAACAGTAGGATGTATTGCTCTCCTGCATTTAGTTTGTCTTGACAGGTAAGTACTGGTTGGTCAGCATGGGTCTGAGCTTCAATCGGCTCTTCATATGTTCCAAGGGACTAGGATCGTGCTTTGGTAAATGTCAGAAGTCGGCTCCCACATTTAGCATTGTCTTCAGTCAAGTAAGTCTGCTTGGTCAGCATGGGTCCAAGCCTCGGCAATTCACTTGGTTGTAATGTGCTAGGTAAATCCACATTTAGTACGGTTTTATGGCAGGTATGTGCTGTTTGGTCAGCATGGGTCCAAACTTAACTGTTTACGTCTGCAAAGTGTGGTGCTCGGAGGATTCAGGTTTCACCTTGGGATACCAGGCTCCTTGTAACTCCAGCTGGGTTGGCTACTCTACGTCCGGTGCTGGCTTGGTCTCCCCAGGATGACATGTTCTGGGCATCTTCTGTTTGGCTTCCTCTGCCGTAGAGAGTTCACATTACCAAATGCAGAGTCATTCAACCCTTCCCTTCATCCTGTTGTGGACAATGTTGTGATCAATTCCTAAGTGCAGTCAAGACACCGTTCATCTACTCTAGAAACTTCAAACAGATCCATTTGTCAGGGCTCAACCATTCGGCCAGATGGTCCTATACTCCAGTTTGTGCAATGGTTGCTATGTCATCATACTTGTAGCTGACAGGTCCAACCTGGGTCCTTTATTCCTGCCCTCCCCTCTCACAAGGGAAATCGATCTACCATTCAAACTAGGCTCTGTCCGATGCAAATATCTTGGGCCACTACTCTTCTCACAGCTCCCGCTTTGGAACAGCTTCATCGGCCAGGTTATCAGTCGCCGATCAAAATCTTTGGGCCATGGTCTAGTAATGGCTAATAGATATTTATATTCGCTTAACCCCAGCAGTGTGACTGCAGGTGCCCCTCAGCTTCTGCAGCCATAGCCTTATTTGTTTGGTCCAAACAATTGGAGTGTTCCAGCAGTTTGGTGTTGCTGTGCGGTCTTATGCCCTGCTTCCTCATGGCTGAGTGGTAGCTGTTGGGGCAGAGTGGTCGAACCAGGATGCCCCACTCATCCAGTTTTGTGCGAACGAGGATGCGTTGTCTTCCACTTACACCTTGAGCCGGACAATTGGGAGCATTCCAGTAATTCTGTACTGTCTGCTGTCTACTACCATCATAGCTTTAGTGGTAGCTGTTTTAGGAGTGGAATGATCGAACTGGGATACACTACTCATCTAGTTTTGTGTCTGTGGATGTGTTCTTTCCACATATAGCTTGGGACAGACAAATGAGAGTGTTCTAGTAACTCCGTGTTGCTGAGCGGCTGCGCTGTTGTTGCCCTGCTTCGTCTTAGCTTTGTGGTAGCTGGTTGGAGCTGATGCCCAACTCATCTATTCGGTGGATGTGTGGTTTTCTGACTCAGGTAAGTGCTGTTTGGACAGCTTGGGTCTTGAGTTAATCAGCTCCTTTCCAGTTTAGGGGCTAGTTGGGATTGTTCTCCGGGCCGGTCATCAGTCTGTGGTTTGGACTTTTCATCATTCACCCTGCAGAATCAAAGCAAGATGTCTGCACCCAGATCGGGGGGTTGGGCCATTCACTGCATGGTTTGAGGTCGCTTGGTTTGGGTTAGCTAGTTACCAGGACCTTCCAAGGTATCACCACCAGCTAGCCCTAGGCTCTGCTCATCTATAGCACCAAAGCAGAATATCAGCGTACCATGCTTGGGGGCTGGGGCCACTCCCAGTGAATGGCGCACTTCTTCAACAACTTATAGCCCTTGTGGCAGTCATCAGATAGTTCTTAAGCAGAAGAGGTCTGCTTTGAGTGGGGGGCTAGGGCCATTGCCAGTGAATGGTCTGGGGTCACCTGGTTCGGGTAGCTAGTAGCCTAGTTCCTTCCAGGTTGGGACTTTCGCCTAGCCCCTTGCATTGTTTGCTGTGTATGGGCTGGGGCCACTCCAGCATTGGTTGGGTTACTTGGTTTGGGTGACTTGGTTTGGGTTAGCTAGAGGCCTAGTTCCTTCCAAGGTCACAACCAACACCCTGCCCCCAGCTCTGCTGACCTATGGATCAAGAGCAGCAGGTTTGTGCTCACGCTTGGGGGGCTAGGACCATTTTCAGCAAATGGTCTGGGGTCACCTGGTTCGGGTCAGCTAGATGCCTAGTTCCTTCCAGGTTGGGACTATCGCCTAGCCCCCCGCATTGCTCGCTTGTACATGTATGGTGGGGGCCGGGGCCACTCCCAGTGATTGGTGGGTCGCTTGGTTCGGGTTAGCTAGAGGCCTAGTTCCTTCCAAGGTCGCGACCAACTCCCGGCCCCCAACTCTCCTCACCTTTGGACCCAGAGAGCAGTTGTTCTGTGCTCACGCTTGGGGGGCTAGAGCCATTTTCAGTATGGTCTTGGGTCGCCTGGTTCGGGTAAGCTAGATGCCTAGTTCCTTCCAGGTTGGGACTATCGCCTAGCCCCCTGCATTGCTTGCTATGTATGGGAGGGGGCCGAGGCCACTCCCAGCGATTGGCAGGTCGCTTGGTTCGGGTTAGCTAGAGGCCTAGTTCCTTCCAAGGTCGCGACCAACTCCCGGCCCCCAACTCTCCTCACCTTTGGACCCAGAGAGCAGTTGTTCTGTGCTCACGCTTGGGGGGCTAGGGCCATTCCAGTGAATGGTCTGGGATCGCTTGGTTCGGGTCAGCTAGATGTCTAGTTCCTTCAAGGTCGTGACTATCGCCTAGCCCCCTTGCCACATGCAACAGTTATCAGTCTATTGGAGGTGACTCTGCTTACAACAGCTTCTCGGTTGCGAGTGTGTAAGACCGTCATTGTCAGGCATTCAGGATAGTGTGATAGTTCGTGCTCCGGGCTGTGGACAGTCCTTGTTCGGCTCGCTTGGCTCGTTTGGGCTGTTCGGCTGCCAGGAGTTCCTGGCAGCCGAGCTCTCAAGCTCTGTTTGCAGCCTTGGACACTGAACTTCCATCTTAGAATCTTAACATGTTGTCATTGTTCCGTTTTTGAATTAGCTGGTTATTTAACCAAGAAGATGTGAACGCCTAATCATTTACAGTTCAAGGATAAAATTGTTTCACAAAGGGATCACCTTCTACTCAGTTATTTTAAGACCCTGAGTGTTGGCCAGGCTGGCTTTTCAGCCCTTGACCTCCCCTTTACCACTGAGATAACTTAGAGATTGGTGTTCATACCTCATTTTCTTCGGCAGTCCATTTTCCTTTCCTGGTAGGTTTGCAGGCTTTCATGTATCGATGCATACATTGTTCACCAACTCGTCCTTCCATGTAACTAGCAACTGAATAGGTTGGCACGAGAATAGGCAATGTTAGTCTGTTATACCGCACACATTTTATCACTCTGCCACTTCCCAGGTTGAAAATCTTATCAAGATTCTTACAAGATATTACTAAGATCTTATTAAGATCTTATTAAGATCTTATTGAGAATCTTGTAAGAATCTTATATAAATCTTATAAGATCTTACAGAAATCTTACAAGATTTTATAAGAATCTTATAAGACCTTACAGAAATCTTATAAGATCTTATATAAATCTTATAAGATCTTACAGAAATCTTATAAGATCTTGCAGAAATAAATCTATTACTCTAGACAAAAGCCATCGTTAGCCTGCAATACGAGTCCTATCTTATCACTGTAGAAAATCTTGGGGAAAATGTTTAACAAAGTCTGGTTTTCACTGCATGGAGACAGTCATTATAAGAACAAGCAACATACGCATGCGCAGTGCCGTATTTATCATTAGCAGTACTTGTTCTACTCAGGTGTGATATAAGAACAAGAGCCTACTACATCTGCGTAATTCGTTGCTTGTGCTTCACACTTATCACAGAAAAAAAACAATATAAATTATATAAAATGGGAATTTGCCAAATTCATCTGGCATTAAGGCTTGCTTGTTTAGCGTCCCCGCCCGACCTGAGAAATGTCCCGACCTCTAATTTATTTTATTTTTTATTTTTCATAAAAAACTTTAGAAAGTGTAAATGCGCCCGCGAACACCAATTCTTGTATCCAGACCCCTACATGTACCACTTAAAATATGCGCCGGCGCATTAAATATTTTAACATCGACGCCATTTTGTTTCTACAACACGAGGTCATGAACACGAGGTGAGTGAATAATGTCTAGTCAAGACAAAATAAGCTTCACATAGAAAAAAAAAAAACTCCCTCCCTACCTGGAAAAATTGAAATGGGTGGACGCTAAACAAGTATTTTTTTTATCTGGCCTAATTGGAAGAGTTCAACTTTCCTGACGTCACAAGATCCAAGATGGCGACACATGGAATATTCAAATGAGTTTATGGACAGGAAAAAGCATCCATAAGTGACATCAAATGTACAATTTACAGGACAACAACTTTATTTGACCCTTTAGGCTAATCAAATACAATAGAAAAGAAATAGAAATTAGGTCAGGGAGCACAGAAAAACCATGAGGGCTTATCGAAGCTGGCGACCCAAATTACAGTAGTTAAAAAAGTGTATTTAAGTCGGCTTTAAATACTAACAAAAACACACAGAGACACATACTTCATACAGATGGATATATAATATATAGTAATAAAAAAAATGGTAGAAAGGGTGCATACACTGAAGTAGAGCTAACTAGCGTATACTAACTTAAATAAATTACTTAATAAAGCCAGATAAAAAAAAATACTTGTTTAGCGTCCCCGCCCGACCTGAGGAATGTCCCCGACTTCTATTTTTTTTTCATAAAAAACTTTAGAAAGTGTAAATGCGCCCGCGAACACCAATTCTTGTACCCAGACCCCTACATGTACCACTTAAAATATGCGCCGGCGCATTAAATATTTTAACATCTACGCCATTTTGTTTCTACAACACGAGATCATGAACACGAGGTGAGTGAATGTCTAGTCAAGACAAAACAAACTTCACATAGAAAAAAAAAATAAAAAATCCCGCCCTACCTGAAAAAATTGAAATGGGTGGACGCTAAACAAGCATTTTTTTATCTGGCCTAATAATCAAAATAGAATTTCTTAAGACCTTTTTAAAATATTGGTAGAGATGAAGATTTAAGTAGGAGACAAACACAGCAATAGATTTCGGCCAAAAAAAAAAGTAGATTTGAGAGCAAACAAAAAGTCATTGTTTTTCAGTGGAGGCTCCCTTTAAAGTGCCTATCACCGTTTTGCAATGTTGATAGCTTATAAACCTCCGAAAGGTTTTGAGTACTTCTGTGAAGAAAGTTTTGGTTTAAAGTGAATACTTTATGTTCTACGCTTGTTTGAAATCGTGTAAATGTGACCTTTCCTGACCCATGACCGCGTAAGTAAAAGCCTGGGTCGAAACCTGGGTAGACGTCATCTTGACGTCACATAATTAATTCGTCTTTGCAATCGTTCGAAGAAATACTTAATATGTTGACTAAAATGACTTTTTTCTTTACCAACAACTCGAAAACTGTGTATATATTCTATGCATCGATGTTGTTGTAATAAAAAGGCGCCATGGAGAATAATGCATTAATGAGATGACGTCTACCCAGGTTTCGACCGAGGCTTTTACTTACGCGGTTCATAAGCTATCAAAATTGCAAAAGGGTGATAGGCACTTTAAGTAAGCAGACGTTAACACCCCTCAGTCCACCATTCCCCTTTCGCTCAATCTTTTAAATAGTGCTTCCCTACCTCCCAAGTACATCGTCTAACCATATTTGCTGAATTTCGGAAATCTTTGCGAATAACTTAAACTCGGTTTATTCATCTCCTGGCGAGCTAGTGGGACAGGATGGTGGCTATATTTTCCTGATTTGTCAGAATTAACAGTTGTTAAACAATGAACACTGTAAATAAACGGATCAATCATGGTTTCTGAGAAACTCCCACCCCTCCCCCACACTTCACCCTAACCTTTAATGGATAATCATTAATAGAACAATGCATATCCAAGGGAGGGGTGGGTGGGTAGTTTCCCAGAAACCGGGACTGCGCCAAATAAACCCACCTTTCTGCCAGTTTCCCTCGCCAAACATCTTGACATACTCGACGAGCAGTTTATCTTCCTCAGTTGTCCATTTACTAAAAGTCAAGGTAAAGCGCTTTATTTAACGTCGGTAACTCGTGACAGTCTGGTGAGACTGATAAACTTGAGGCCGACGTGGTACCTACGATTTTACGTCCCTATCCGAGAACACGTGAAGGTCTAACCACTTGCAGTTCAAGAACATTGTTTCACAAAGGCAGCACCTTCTACTCAATTGAAGACCCTGAGTATTGGTCCCGCCGGGGTTTGAACCCGCGACTTCCTGCACGACAGGCTGGAACTTAACCAGTGAGCTAACCGTGAGGCGGTCCAGAGATACATAAGGCAAAAACTTGTGCAGCGAGTCATTCTTTTCATATTCAATCACATCCCACATGGTCCACAGCTCTCATACATCTTATCCAGGGGCGTAATAAAGCTCTCCATGGCTGCTACATTTTAATTGCTCCTTGCTCGGACAAATTTAATCGTCTACAAAACACCAGCAACAATTACACCCTAATGTAAACAACTGAAGGTTTAAGGGCTTTCTGGCTTGCGCCTTTTCAGCTAGGGAGATCGCAGATATAGGTATGGGTACATACTGCAATATTGTGTGTAACATTGCTGACGGGGTTGAAACACGCTGCAACGTTTCCTACACCGTTGCACGCAACTACTTCACGTTTCACGCAACGTTTCACGCAATGTGTGTACGAACGCATCACGTGATCCTAACACGACTTTAGCTCAAAATCTGATACGCACATGGGTACGGTTAGGTCCATTTGTCACATAGCACTTTTCCTAATTGCGCAACCTGTGATGTGTCAGTGACTTGTTTTAGTGATTTGGTGGCCATCACTCAACAACCCAGCCTGATTCTGATTGGACACTTGGGCTTGTAAACCATTCAAACGCAAAATAAATCTACACTTTGTCTCGTCTCGAAAGACATGTTATCCAATGAGAATCGAGGTGGCGTATAAAGGTACGTTTGATTGATGTATGTACGACAAAACTCCAACTGAAGTCTGGGTTGCATAAATATGAAAGGCACTGTAACTATCGCGCTGTGTGAATGTCAATCGAAATTAACTTGTCAAATAAACGGTTGTTTCTTTAAGACAAAACTACAAAAATAACTCCGAGATAGAAGACAAATACACGTGAATGTCCTTATGTTTAAAAAAAAATCGATAGAGGATGGCCAAGATTAGCCTGCTATGCAGACGTATTTTTTCACTCTCATAAATTCCAAGAAAAAAGTAACGTCTGCTTACCCGAGCGCTTAAATAGTTTCCAATATGCAAGCGACGTCAGCACGTTTGTTTTATTTTTCTGCCCAATCAAAGCCATTGTTAGAATTTTAGTGAATTGGCGCGCCAGTGAACACTCTCCTATGATTGGTCAATGGCAAATGTATTGTCTGAATCCTTTTAAATGCAACATACGTCACTTTCCAGGATATGGAAGGTAAAATATGATTGGTCCATAACACAATGAGGTGTGCATATTGGAAACTAATTAAGCGCTCGGGTAAGCAGACGTTACTTTTTTCTTCGAATATAATTTATGAGAGTGAAAAAAAACGTATGCATAGCAGGCTAGGCCAAGATTAAAGTGGATTACAAAAGCTTATTTTAAAAACTTTGATTTCGGTCTACAGTGAACCGATTTCTCTTAAAAGCATTATTTTTCATCCACCATAATCTTTGCCATCCTTCGTCAAAATTGTCTCAAATTATATCCAGTACCGCTAAAACATGCTCTGCTAATCTGAGTAGTTACTTGTGTCTTTTGACAGCGAGAACGTTTATCATTTGGTGATTCACAGCCCCCCTGTAACGCACCTTCTCAGAAGATTCTTGTTCAGACTTCGCTGGTATCGTTGGAAACACTGCACAGGAGTTCTTTTTGTCTGAAATAGAACCAAAGAAATGTAAACAGCAGGAAGCTACTAGTAGCTCAGTAATGCCTGTCAGTGTTTTAGAACCGTTTACAAACTCTTTACTGCATTTTTGGACATTCAAGTGTTCGAATTGAAGTTTCCGTGATAAGAAACATCAGAGATCACTCCAGCGGAGCGAGCTTTGAACAGAGATGTTCACTTCACAAAGGCTGATTGAAAACTGAACATTTCTTCAAGCTGGTTGAGGCCCTTAAGCTGTGATAGTCAGGAAATGGGGATAAAAATGAGGCCTGTTACACAATAAACAGGGTGAAATGTGCTGTGATTGGTGAATAGCCTATGATATGTTATTAAAGTACAGAATATGATACACAGATGATGTCAGGTTTGTCACAAAATCATTTTGCCATGCTCCTTTTTCGCTAATATTATTGTCTAACAAAAAGATCTAATTTTGTCCCGAGTCTGACTCAACTGCATCTCCTACAAACTGTACATGCTACTTTGTTCTCGTTATGTCTTTATCTGCGCATCTACACATCGACACAAGGAAAAATGACATATATTTGTTCATACAGTAATCTAGGGATACAATACAAAATGATGTTATACAAAATATGATGTCTTCTACAGTGCATCTGGGCCCGGTTGTTGTAATCTGTCCAGTATCTCCTCTGATTAGCGATTTAATCCAGGGTAGTGCTAGTTACCCTAGTTTTCAACAACTGGGCCCTGTACTCTTGCATCATCACCTAATCAGTGTGTATTTCACACTGTTTATTTTACATAATTAGCCTCTACTACTGACCTGCAAGCTCTGGGCCACCACGTTCCAGTTGTTGTGGTTGTTAGAGTTTGCCAACTTGAGTAGCATCTTGTCTTCGTATTTCGTCCATGGCTTGGAGTTCATCCTGGGATGACCAAAATGACTCCATTGCAATTGACATTCCATCGCAGTACGTTTAGGGAGCTGTGGCAGCAAATAACTAATCAATCAATCAATCAATCAATAAAATAATCACTCAATAAATCAATATCAGTTTATTTAATCCTATATTGCAACAGCGATTCATATTCTTGTTGGAGAGCGGACTACGACGGATCATTTCGCAAAAATGGCTGATAGATTTTCAACACAAGTTATAGCCTGCTTTCCAGCTCTTCTGTATTTTTTCGGTCAAGTTTTTTTCGGATTGGGTTACCTGTGGCGCGTGGTCAAAATACAGACCACGCACCAAAGGTAATCTAATCCGGAAAAACGACCGAAAAATTACAGAAGAGCCGGCAGGCAGGCTACACAGGACGCTGGTCCGATTACTTTCCATTACTTTCCTGATTTACTGTCCTTAGGGACCAGTCATTAATTAGAGCTGTTTGTATGGCTGTGTGTGCCCTACGACACAAATACCATTTCATGTCAAACTTGCCATGACAGCTAATAATGATCTCTCTTTCCAGCAATGATATTTTTTTATCATATGAATTTCTACATACTTGTGGTAATAAGGCAAATAGTAAAAAATATCTACATTGTGCATGTATAATTTTGGCCCATGTTCATACCACATCTGATAGTTTTATGGATATAGTGTCAACAGGCACAGAGCAACCAAGTCTGTTGATCACTTTCAAGAATGCTCTGGTACAAAAATCATGCAAAAAAAAAGAGTTTCATGTGTAAACAGGATACCTAATTTCCATTGTGGTTTTCATGCCGCCACAAAACCTAACTGCCCTCAAGTGTTCCTTTTAAATGCCTAACTCAATCAATTGCTTCGTTTGTCTCCTGTACATTGTACATGTATGCATACACCAGATGTCATTTATGGACTGGTTTTCTGTCCATAAACCTCATGTTAATGTAGCACTTGTCCCCTAGCCATAGTCCTCTGCAGGCATTTCGGATTGTGGACTTCTTGTGGCAGGTGAAAAATGGAGAAGAGGGAGATTAGAGCAAAGAGAGAGAAAAGAGAGACAGGAAGAGATTTTCCGGAGTCACAGGTAACCCAATTTAGGATTTGTTTTTTCACAGTTTCTGTTACTTAGAGATGCCTGTGGGAGGCTTAATACTTGTCCCCATCTCGGATCTAATGAAGTTGAACAGCAACTCCACGCAACTCACTAGCATCATCACATCCAAGATGGTGGTGCAAAGGAAATTTACAAGTAAAGACGTTTTAAGTTTCAAGCGAAAGCTGAACAAATTATATCAAATTATATCAAACTCAAAATAGGGTAAATTAATAGACGTAATTCAAATTATCATGTACACTGTAGTTGTATTGTATTTGTATTTTGTTTTTGAAAAGCCTTTTTAAGGAAAGCTGAATATTAAAGTATGAAGTAATGAATGATATCGGGTATGATAACATACATGTATATATACGTATACATTTTACCACATGCTTACGTATTTAGAGGAGATATCATCCCAGTCAATATCAATCAGGTCCTGTTCAAAAATATTAGGATTATTGTGGACCTGTTTCCTGCAATAAATAACAAAAAAGGCTTGAATAACCCACTTTCGGTATAAATCATAAATGCTTTAACACATGCACATGCAAATATTTCAATATGAGGCCCCATGACAAATTACATTAATTTTACAGTATTTGATTCTCTGAGAATATCAGAATAAATTTAATTTGTAACAGAACCTCGTATTGAAACCTTAATTTGTTCACGAATTCGAAGCATATTATCAAAAGTGGGTAATACATGTATGTTGTAAAAGCAGAATTTAAAGTAGAACAGTACTAAAACCCTGCAAGATTGTACGCTGTGGTGCCTAAACCATTCATACGTTGAGGAAATCTACAATTTGTCTCGTCTTGATTCAGTTTTAATCCAATGAGAATCGAGGCAGAACATAAGGCCACATTTGATTGATTGATGACTAAACTCCAACTGAATAATAAGCAATTATTGGATGAGGTTCAGCATGACAGTAAAAATGATCAAGACAGAGGTCTGTGTTATCAGCCAAAGCTTTCTAACGTAAAATTGTCGTATTTGCTTATCATCAAGTGCTAAGTATTATTTGCTAGCAGATAATATTGTATGCATGTGCACTTAGTGCTATAGCTACATGTAGCTATCGAGAATTAGTTGCATGTTCTTAGCCAATCAGAATCGAGATTTGAGTAAAATGTACAATAATAAGCAATTATTGGATGAGGCTCAGCATGATAACGAAAATGATCAAGGCGAGGTCTGTGTTATCAGCTGAAGCCAAAGGCCCTGCTTTCTAGTGTAAAATTGTCGTATTTGCTAATTATCATCGAACACCAAGTATTATTATTCAGTTCCTCATGCAGTATCCCGAATTCTGATTGGTTGATTTACCTGCAAATAACTGTGCACAAATAAGCGTTTGCCTGCAGATATTGTTGTGAGCATGCACATTGATGTTCAGTAACAAATTCAACATAGCCACTCAGTTTCCAGAGTGTTCAGAGGAGGAAATTGCGAGCATTTTGGATGGCAAAGGTAACAAAAACACTGAATAATAAAACAATTATTGGAACTCCAACTATCGCAAAATATGATGAATTGTCCGTGTCTCGCCTTTAATTTGGCATCGGCAAATAACTGGTAGCTCGCCACAGACAATTCATCATATTTTGCTCTGCCTCATCCAATAATTGCTTATTATCTGCTAGCAGGTAATATTGTATGCTGCACACTTAGTGCTTAATAGCTAGCTATTGAGAATTAGTTGCGTGTTCTCAGCTAATCAGAATCGAGATGAGTAAAATGTATAACAATAAGCAATATATATAATAACAAGAGGCCCTGAGTGGCCTTAACTCGGGCCATCTATAGCATGTACTGCATGGAGTTCTAGCATAATTTTGTGTCAGCATCGTTTGTGCTAGAGTAGCCAGAGAATTGGTTCTCTACTGATGCTCTTATCTGTCAAATGTCAATGTGCAAATGCCCCACATATTCCGGGGGGGGGGGGGGGGGGGGGGGGGGGGGGGGGTTGGTTAGGGTTATGGTATGCTGGGGGGGGGGGGGGGGGGTGGAAATGATATAGCCATAATACACACACAACACACACATACATGCAGTGCATGTACATTTCAGCCACAATTTCCTTCAATTCTGTAGTTTAACATTACTTTCTTTTCAATATTGTTCCTTGAGGGTCGTTAGAATTATTACAAAAAAAACTTGGTATGTGTGTTCATTGAAGTGCAATGGTTATTTGAGTAGTCTGCACGATATCGAGTCACTCAAATTTGATGCATTGTAATTATATCTCGATCAGGTGCAGTACGACTATGAGAAATCAAGCAATTTAGAACAACAAATTCCACATAATGTTGCTATTCATTGTGAATAGTTAGGTAATGTCATTCTACATGTGAAATAAAGTCATCTATTTGTAATTCTCAATTATTAACAAACCAGTGGTGACGGCTGAAATTCAGGCTAAATTCTCAATACAATATTTTCGATTGAGGTCGTAAACTACAGACCACCATTTTCTAGTATTAGTGAGCTGCCACTGTGCTAGTGCTCATTTTCTACATCTTGAAGGAGACTGAAACTTATAATGGCAGGCCACAAAGAAACAAGCAATGTCCACTCATTTTTTTATATCATTGGGGTCGCAGCATGATTAATTTTCATTCCCAAATAATTCTTAAAAGTACTCATACTCCTGATCATGACCGAGTGAAAGTGACGATGCTGATGCCAAGAACTGAGGAACAACAACAACAATTACATTTATTTTCTCATAAGATGATGGAAATGTTTACGAGTAATAAGGCATAATAAGAAATACAATGATGAGAAGGTAGGTCCTTAAGGTAACCTTAGGATTATCTTAAGCCAGGACCACCTCAGATGGAAAACACTGAAACAAGATCTAGCTTGCATGGAAATATATTGGTACCAAGAAAGGGGAAGGGAAAGAAAGAGTGCCACTTGCATGTAAGTATACTCTCAGTTCTTGACCAAATTTAGTTATGTTATGTTATAAACTTGCAATAATGATAAATACACTACTCTATACATAATATCATTATGTCAGTTCTAAAAAAAAAAACATTAAATACACTGTAGAATGCCTGAACCCAGAGATAATAATCAAATACAAAGAGGTACAGGCCAGATGTAAATAGACCCGGGAAATAGAACAAAATAAAACCAGTGTCAATATAAACACGCCACAGATAAATATGCGATTTCCACATCAGTCATTTATCGTTCGTTTGAAAAAATTTCATTTCGGATTACTTACTCAGTTTATACTCACTCACTGCATGCTGGATTTTCGTTCCCGAATTTATAAACATTTAAATACATATGCATGGGGGGCGAAACGACTGTAATTCTTTTAAAAGGCCCCTGTCAGTCAGAGAACTGAGAAATCGGGTCATTTCTACTACACTTTCGAGAGGTTAATAACAATAAATAACAACACAACGACAGTCAATTGGTATAAAGGTTATCATGTTCAGATTAGCGGCTACTTACATTTACAAGCTGTTGTGTTGACTGTTGTTTTTATAGTCAGAGCTGTGTTCTGTCACGAGTGTATCTTAAAGCATGTCGCATAATATATATGTGATAAATTCCCGTCCAAAGCCCATGAAACACCTCTCAGCTTTAGAAAAGAGAAAAATCTTGGTATTGCACTTGAAGGAACCTTTGGTTTATACAAAAAAACAGCTTATATTAAAGGTTTTGCTAAGTCAAACTCCCACTCGCCGCCATCTTGAAAAACATGAAAATATTGACCACTGTTCACGTGACCAGCACAGTCCAATCTGATTGGTACGCTGGCGAAAAGAACTTCCAAAGAAGGCGCAATGCGATTGTTGACGGCGAAATACCTCGACACAAAAAATAAAATAAAAAATAAAAAACACTTGCAAAACTAGACTCGGGCCTGCCTGAGTAATAAAAAGGAGGAAGTTGTGAGGCATTATTAACTTCTTATTATCCGAGAACGAGGTACAGTATATAACGGGAAAATATCAGACCAACGTCTTCACAGTACGGACCGAGCGATAGTGATGAGGTTTGAAATTTTCCAGTAAATACTGAGCGCAAGAGGTTGATAATTTGTTTATTATGTGGCACTTTTTGTTGGAAAACAAAAATATCAATATCAAGCCGGAAGTTGATTTTTTACGTCCGGTTGGTGCACGCGTCTTGATTGTACATTGTAGTTTTCGCACCCTTTTGAGTTTTGTTTCACGACTCAATCGACAAAATGAACACAGTCATGGAAGGTTCTTAGGCTTAAATCAACTTTATTTTGAAGGATTTGCTCATCAGTACGATTAGAACTAAATTTAATTTCAGAAGGCAACACTGCCATTCTTTGTTGATGAATTGAGATGGAATATTGAAGAAAACATGCGGATGAAAGGACGAACAAATCTGTCAAACTGACTTCAGTTTTCATTTCAACACTCGTCACCTGTTTTGCGAACCTTGAATAATTTGTACCTAACTATCACTGGAAAATCTGTAAGTGGCATCCTGAGACTGCCAATGTTTGCATCTTTGGATACTATTTGAAAACAAGAAAGCCGATGTCCCAGGCTAGTAGTCGTATACTTCACCGCTAACTTTGGGAATGTCCGATGAAGAACTTGGATAAAGTCAGGTCAAAGTCAGGTGAAGGTAAGGTTGCAAATATTACATTTTCCTTGTTCATCGAATCAAGGTACCGACGGAAGGTTTTTTGTCACTGGCTATTTGTTCACAGAACTTTTCTATTCATTTACGAACCTCTCGATTTCTTGCTGGCTGTTCGGAACCTCCACCTGCCTTTGCCGATGTTGTTTTTGTTCACTATAAAGTTGCTTTCTATTTCAGTAAGGTAAAACATTTCACTTTTGGAATATTCTTCCTCACTCATTTATGACGACCCGAAAAACAAACCGATAAATTATATATTAAAGAAACCAAAGATAAAAGCACAAAAATAAAGGGAAATCAGTGGTAAAGGTTCCGAAGAAAAAAGAAGATATCGGAAAATATAAACAAACAAACATTGAAACTTTGAGTGCGTGCTCGTTGTTCACAATAACGTGCGTCAACAACACGCACTAACTAAAATTGAAAACTTTTCACTCAAATCACACAGATACTTGTCTGAATTTTCTCATCTTCCTAAGGCTTTCATTATAAAATATTAGCCAGAAATACAGGGAGATCAAAGGTAGCGTAAATTTACTTCAAAAACCCTGGAAAAACTTTTGATAGTGTGACTTATTTTGTGCTGCCGAGGTCCGATCTCCAAGGCATTCAACACAGAATGATCTGGTAAGTCACTGTGGTCAAGTGCCAAGGTTTCAATCCCAGCCGCCTGATTTTAGCAGTGTGCACGCAGGTGCAGCACATTTTCAGGCATGTTGTGCATTGGGGTTCAGGCGCGAGAGAAATGGGAAGTCATCCAATTTTTGCTCTCAATGGCAGTTCTCCACTCGCTCGGGTCTGTGTCCATGGTTCATACAGATTTAGCCAAACAACAATCAAGGACTTACATATATACTTGGTGGAGTTTTATTAAATATTCAATGTGTTAGAACTATAGCATTTGTTAGCTTAGCTTTACAATTCTATCGGTTCAGTGGTCAACTTAATGGGCTACCCCGTATTACCTTGTGGCACCACAGGAAACCCAAGCTCTAATCTTTCTTAGGGAGAGGAGATCCGAAAAGGAAAAGAAGCCCAAATCGCTAATAAACGACTAAGGACAACAGATGGAGCAAATGTACATGTATGTTTATATCAGTTGATTTTGACCTATCAATAGTGGTAAAATTCGTGATTTTCCCTGTTTAGTAGTTCCCATACAAAGCCTAATTTATATACTGACAAATACACACAACTAGAGCTTGGGTTGCCTGTGGTGGCACGAATGCGAGGCCACAAGCACTTACAGTACGAGCAAGTTGCAAGATGCACAGCCTGTGCGCAGCTGTCTCTCCCTTGCCAATTTGTTTTTGCTAAATGCCATTGAGTTTGTCAACTTTCGTGAATCCAAACTTACATTTTGTAAATGTACATTAAATTCATTAAAAATGAAAATGTGATAATTTAGAAATTCAAGTCCTTTTCCCAGAATTCAACAGATTTTTCAAGTCCTTTTCCCAGAATTCAATGGACTTTTCAAGTCCTTTTCCCAGAATTCAACGGACTTTTCGAGGACAAATAGTCAAATTCAAGGACTTGTCAAGACTGAAACCTATGCTGCCTATAATAATAATAATATTGTAAATCACAAAATTCTGACAACACTGAACATTAAAATCATGATAAAAAAGAACAGCGTATTTGACAACTATGAACAAATTAGGAACAAGAATAGGATTAATAAGAGTTTTCTTACTTGATGTCAACTATCTTCTCTTTCAATGTGGTAATTTCTGCAGCTTCCGGATCCTTTTTTTCCATCTCTTTTAACCTGGGATGTAAATACATGTACTATAATCAGTCATTTTAACCCTTTAGGCCCACGGGTGATCAATATCTAACTTATCTTCAAGATATCAGAAAAAAATGAAGCAGGCAAGTTAACCAGCTGGGAATTTTTTTTTATGTGATGTGTCCAAATTCTCTTAACTGACACTACAGGAAATGTATGAAGAGCAGTATTAAACAAGAATTTGGATGTTCTTTTGGGGCTGAAAGGGTTAATTCAATTGGCAGAAAATCTATGGAAAACTTTAATTTAGTTCATACTCTAATGTTATTGAAACAGTTGTTCGATAGGCCTTTTGCAGGAATCAGTCAGTACTGATATATCACCTCAATAACCAATAAATTGATCTCATGATCCCATGGGGAAGGCTTTACTGGAAACAATCACGTGCTGATATATCACTCATCAATAACCAATGAATTGAGCTTGTGGTCCCATGGGAAAGGCTTTAATGCATGGCAAACAAACTTCTAAGCACTGTTTTAGAAAGATCGACAATCGATTGGAGGTGGAAAATAGCATTTACAAACAGCATTTGCTAATAACACTATTAATCTCATAAAATTGCCTTTAACGTACAAATAAAGTCAAATTTTGTTGCCGTCGAGTACAACCACATGATTGCATTTCTGCAAAAGGCCCATAATGCACCCCCTTCAAAAACTAATTTTTGCAATAACCTGAAGAAGGCTGGACACTTCATAACCTGAACATAGCTGCTTAATACAGTTGAAATATTACATATTTTCTTAAATTTCCACCTTTTTATTTTATCTTCCTACGTTTTTCCCATTTTTTTTTCAACACTGCTTTTTCACTTGTCTTTTTTTCAAAATTACTTAATTGTGTCCTGACGCTACATGTATCATATATTTATTTTTTTATTGTCCACTCCTTATCTTTTTCAAATTCTTTAATTTCGTCAATATTTATTTTTCCACTTCATTCTCTCCTTTCACTTCTCCAGTCAGAATTCAGAATTCAGAATTCCTCAAGGAGTGTCCCCCAGGAGGGGTACTCCCATATAAAGCCATATGTGCCACTAGATGGGGTAGGATTTTTGACCTTCTAGGTCTGAGATGGGATCCCTAGATCTTCTGTACAATTTTCAAATGCAATGGTTTGACATTTTTCTCATGATATTTAATTGCCCAGTAGTGTTTGGGAAAATCAAAGTTTCTGGCCTGAAATGGGGTACCAATTTAACCCTTTTGTCTTTTAATGGTGTAGGACAATTTGAATTTTTAGGTCTGAGAAGGGGTAGAGTTTCTTAGGTCCCAGCAGTGAGCATCCCCTGCTTACCTTAACATTAAGGGTTCCAGTTTCTTTTTAAGGTTCTCCATCCTGACTCCATGACCAAGTGATTTCTTCTCCTTCGCATTCCCTAAGAAAAGAAACCCATCAGAATCGCTTAAGCACATTGTGTAAAATATGTTGTTTTATACTACCCAGTAAACTGTGACACCCCAAGCTTTTATTTAGCCCACATGATGCGAATGTTCTGTACCACGTGATCACTGTTTGGCCTACCGCCAGGTAGAGATTTTATGTGAAGGTGTGAAAAAAGCAACTTGTTGTTCTATCATTGTAGACAATGGAATGCCTCGTAGGAGTAGCACGGAACCTCTCAAGACCTGTATTCTGATTGCACCCTTAATACTATACTTCTATTGTTTTTGTACTGCACTTTCTAAAGGTTAGGGTGTTTTCTATTGTTGGGTAGGCCAATACTGTCGCTTGTTTCAAGAAGTTCCACCTGACCCTGTTGTAGACAGTCAGAATGACACGGTACATTGTAGACAAGTTTGACATTTCAAAACCACAGAACGACTGTGTTGATGATTTCAAAAACTTTGAAGCATGAGATTGTAAAATATCTCAGCCGATTTTCCCTGTTTACCTTAAAAGTTAAGCCATGTTATGTGGTTCTTCAAATATGTTTAGTAATAAACTCCAGATAGAACTTAAAGAAGATCGAGTATCAAATTTTTCCCAGTGATTTATTTACTTTGAAATCAACAAGTCGGTCAGTCTGCAGTTTTAAAGTGCATATGAGCCTTCGTGCAATTTTCATAGAGCTCTATGAACCTCCAAAAAGTTTTGAGTACTTCTGTGGATAAATTTTTGGTTTACAGGGAATAGTCTCTATCTTCTACGCTTGTTTGAAATCGTGGAAACGTGACCTTTCCTGATCCATGACCGCATAAGTGAAAGCCTAGGTCGATTCCCGAGGTGATGTCATCTCATTTATGCATTATTCTCCATGGCGCCTTTCTATCACAAAAACATCAATAATCATAAAATAATCATCAAAAAACATCATAAGATAATATACAGTTTATGAGTTGTTAGACATAAAGGAAAACAATGTCATATTAATATTAGTGAAAATTGTAAGTTTGTATTCAAATTATTGTAAAGTTGAATTAATTAAATGATGTCACCGCGGGAATCGACCTAGGCTTTTACTTACGCGGTCATGGATCAGGAAAGGTCACGTTTCCACGATTTCAAACAAGTGTAGAAGACAAAATATTCCCTGTAAACCAAAAATTTATTTGCAGAAGTACTCAAAACTTTTTGGAGGTTCATAGCTATTAAAATTGCACAAAGGCTCATATGCACTTTAAAATGTCAAACTTGTCTACAATCATTATTGCTGCTGCCAACAAAAAATCTACCTGGCGGTATGCCAAACAGTAATCACGTGGTACCAAACATTCACATTGCATGCACCGTAGCAAAACTTGGGGTGTCACAGTTTACTGGGAAGAGTTAAGTACATTGTATATAGTCTCAAATTGTCTTTGAAATAAAACCAAGTACATGTAACGAATAAGGAGTGAAAAATAGATTCATCACTTATTTATACAGGGCTTATATAATTATATGCACAAATATTGACACTATATAGTTTCCATGGATATTGTCTGTACACCTGTTATATTTATATATGCATATTGTGGATGCACATGTATGTACAGCTATTTCAATTACTGTCATCTGGAAGATACGTTGTAGCTAGGGTATACCGTATTTGACCGCGTATAAGCCGCGGGGTATTTTCGTTTTCATTTTGGAAAAAAGTAAAAAAATCCTCCCTGAAGTCCGGGTGCGGCTTATAAGCGGGCTTTTTCAGATTTAAGTTCGAGTAAAATAAAATAATTAACCAAAATTTCCCATCAAATGAATCATGTTATTACACTATGTCTTTAAGTTTTGATCCGAATGCTTCACTGCCTTCTAAAGACCTGTTCCCTAAGACGGAAAACCGTGTTAATCCTTAAGCTTTTGTCTAAGTTCCATAAGACAGAATGCTTATTTCTTTGAGTTTGTTTGATTTGACTTGTGATCAATAAATCCGATACTCTGACATTGTTATGTTCCAGAGAAATTTTCCCACGAGACTATGCAGTACCGGGAGACAGAAACCGACATGACTCGCAAGAATGCTGCAATCTTGTCTTAACCTCGTGTTTTAATTGCTTTACAGTAGAATAGTTTTAAGATCCTAACAATCTAAAAAACATAACTTTTAAAACATTTTATAAAACTTGTTCAACAGAGACATGTTTTGAATATTCCACCAAGCTTTTAAAACTGAGCAGGATCGAGTGAGAATTCTGAATCTACGTCAATTCACAACGTCAACAAATGCATAAATGCACAAGAGATGTAAATTAGCATATTACGATCGGCTCACACTTGCACGCTCAGTATAAAGCCAAACATTCTGAAACTTCCCCGAGCCTTTTTTGGACCATGTATATCTATCTTAAACCACGTATAAAACCGATGAAAATGATTATTATAGTATAACAGGTAAGCATTTTCCTTGAACATTCTTTGTTAATTTGATAGTTTGAATTACACTTTAGCAAAAAGTCACATAGAATTTCACATGTCGAACTGAAGTCGCACTTTATACTATAAATCAACTTGATACCACAGCAGCGATAACTGTTACAGCGATAACTGTTACAGCGATAACTGTTACAGCTATAACTGTTACAGCGATAACTGTTACAAATCTAAAGTGTCAGAATAAACTTTGTGTTGAATTCGACACGGCGATAGCACAACGTTTGAAACGGGCCTTAGAATTAGATCACACGAATGGTAGCTGCGTTCGATGAAGACAAAGTGTGATTGCAGTACAGTCGGGCCAAGTTTCGAGGAGTTTATTTTAACAACATTTGTATTTTAGATAAAAAGAATCAGTTGTTTGAAGTTTTGAGAGAAACTCAGATAATATTTTTTGCTGTGATGTTTTAAACTCGGGTGCGCCTTATACGCGGTATATTTCATTTAAGTTTTCAATTTGAACTAGAGGTTAGATTGAAACCAAAAAGTGGGGGTGCGGCTTATACACAGGGTGCGGCTTGTACGCGGTCAAATACGGTAGGACGTATATTAGGGTCTGCACTCAATAGGGTATAACTACATTGTATATTAGGGTATTCCCAGACCAAAATGAATTGTGTTTACTTTGTTGAGTGTATTGACATTTTTTTATTGAATCAAAAAATTATTATTTTGAAATAAGAAAAATATTATTGGTTAGAATCTTTTGATCTTAAATTACCAGAGTCAAATTTGTTAAATACATGTACATTGTATCCTTTTAGGAGTAGATGAACAACCAATCAATTATATAATTCTAATGTTTAAAATATAAATGTGGATAAATGCAATTTAGGCAAAGTTAAAATTGAGGCATTGCTGGTCAGCGGTTTCACCCTTAACTGTGGGGGCACCCCCTAAGCTTAACGGGGGCTTGGCGTACATGTGCTCAACGTTGCAGACCGTTGCGGATCTATTCCTCGATGCATTACACAAATTTGCCTGCTTAAAGCATGCTAAAATAGTTGATAAGTCATGGCTCGCCAGACACGGAATAGTTTGAATGCTTTGCTCTTTCCTGTGGCATCCGTGACAACTTCGGATGTGGCCAGTGCATCTGCATCCCCCAGTGCTGAGATCACAACATCCAGCTCGTATTCCCTTCAACTTCTTCACCGAGTGTGCAGTTGTCACCGGAGGTTTTGGTGGCAATTCAAGCTGCAGCCACACAAGCAGCATTGGTGGCAGTGCAAGCCTCAAATCCGGCTCTAATTTCTTCGGTTTCATCAAGCTCTTTCCCGTCGAGCGTCCCCTCCACGTGTGTCTCGCAAGGGGCGGGCCTGAACTCCTGAACCACAGATCTGTTGTTGTCGGGGACTGGGTTTGTGGTGCCTCAATCTTCTACAGCGCCCCCTGGTGTGCTAGGTAGGTCTCCGAGTGTTGTGCTGTCCTTTGTGAACACTTTTTCATTGCCACTTGCCTCCTCTGTGCCATCGTTGGTTAGCACTTTGCCTCAAACGAGTTTCACATTTGTTTTGACTTCGAGCGTTCCAAGCATTCCTGAGCTTCCTGTCCCCATTCTTGATCAGCCTTTTGTGGTGGGCCCTGGGTTTTCCCCCATCCTGGCCAAGCTTGTGGCCCAAATTAGTGCCGGAAAGTACATTGATTTAAGCAATTTAATGGCTGCCAATCTTGCCCTGATTGCCGCTGAACCGCAATTTCTGTTCGATGGCCACGTAGTGCTGACCTCCGGCTCCACAATTTAAGCAGCGCCGCCGGATCGAGGACATCTTAAGTTGGGTGGAGGCTTTCACTCTGTTTACCCTGGTTATAACCTCCTATTTTCCTCACCGTTGGAGTGATTTGACAGCTTACAAGCTACTTATCTTGCGCACTTATCGCCAGTTCGGTGGGCGCGTGTGGCTCTCTTATGATCAAGCTTTCTGCGAACATGCGGCCGTGATCAAACTTACCGACTGGTCATCCATCAATGTACAGCTGTACAACTTTCATGCAGCAGGGGCATCAGCTTGTTCGCTTCCTGGGAAAGTGTTTCCCGAGTCTTCTGAAGCCGTTGGTTCCACTTCTTCCAACATTGTGTGCAGATTGTGGAATCATGGGAGGTGCTCTACCCCTTATACGTATTGCAAGTATGCGCATAAGTGCAGTGGCTGTGCAGGCGCTCATAGGGCACAGGTCTGCTCAGGCTCATCTAAGTCTGAGCACAGACATAGATCTCGCTCTCCAGTGTCAAATATTAAGATGGTAGATAGAACTAATGTTAATACTAAGATATAAATACAAACTATTAACTACTCATATATGCTAATTGATCACTAAATATGACTTTATATAAAACTAACATATCTAAAAATCATTTAAATCGTCAAAATCTATTAAAAATTAAGATCGAAATCCATTATAAACTCTAGGCAAATGCAAGAGATGGCTTTGTCTAGTTTCGCACTGTGAAACACTGCTATTAAATGTAAAATAATTCATAAAAAATTGCGGACAGCGACCACTTATACATTTCTTTACTAGGTTGAAAATGTGAAGCTCACGCCTACGGGAAACAGTTCCCCACTTTAAGGAGTCCATTGCACTGTCACTATCAAAAGATTTACAAACTATGCGTGCCACGCATCTTTGTAGCCTTTCTAGATATTGACTATTCATCTCTCCACAACAATGGTATACGGTGTCGCACTAATCCAGAATAGGATGAATAAATGCTATACAAGCAATATTTGAACAATGCGCTGTTAAGTTGTGCCTAATATGCCCTAACATTCCTACCCTTTTTCCAGCCTTTGCCAGTATATACTTTACATGGGCATTCCAGCTAATAACATGTTGATCAAATACGACACCTAAATATCTATGTAAATTCAAAGACAATTGAATCATGGGTTGTGATCATGAGGCGCTGGTGCAATAGGCAGCAGTTGGAATACTTCATAATAATAATTGGCCTTCTTCATTATGCAGCAAAAGTGGTCTGGTCTGGTCGGACCTTCATTAGATGCATGATTGATCTTCTTAAGTGCTTCCATAGGAGAGATCATCCCATTCGCCTGAATAAGGAGTTCCAATTAGATCTTCAGTGGTGGCACCAGTTTTTATCTGAGTGACACAGGGTGAACTTTTGGCTGTTTCCAGGAATGGTCCTCATGTCTGATTTGGGGCCTTCTATGGTGATCAATGGTTCTATGGTTCTTGGTCAAATAGTCAAAAGCCCTTGTCAATCGCTTACAAGGAGCTATTCCAGGTGGTTATAATTGCTGCTAAGGGACAGACAGCACGAGTTTGGGAGGCAGGCTGGTCTAAGACGCATGTCTTGTTCCGGTTGGACAATGAAGCAGTGGTCATTATTTTAAACGTCAGGACTTCTAAGGTTCCGAGAATTATGCATCTCGTATGGCATTTACTTACATTGTATGTCAGCAGCCCAATCCAACTTCACCTTTGCTGGCCAACATATTCTAGGTGTTAAGAATTCTGTTGCTGATGCTCTCTCTCACTTCAATTGGCAGGAATTCAGGCGCTTGGCCCCCAGGGCACACTCATCTCCTGTTGCAATCCCTCAATGGCTCCTGAACGACTTGACCTCTCCTCTCTAGAGCACCAGTGCAGGGATTTTCTCACTCATGGTTTAGCTGCTTCTATAAGACAATCATATGCATCTGGTCAGCGCAAATTTGTCAACTTCTGTCAGCAACTTGGCAAGCTACATGCCTCTGGTTCGCCTTGCCCTGCAGACGAATGGACCCTGTGTCTTTTTGCAACGTTCTTGGCGGGCTCTATCCAACATACTTCAATCAAGGTTTATCTTTCTGCGGTCAGAGCTCTTAATTCACATCGAGCTAAGCTTTTCAGATCCACTAGCAGATTGTCCTAGGCTACAAAGGGTAGTTAGGGAGATCAAGCATGTTCAGGGTTCCTCCAGAGCTCAACGCCTTCCTGTCACTGATCACATCATGTCTATTATTATCAAGTCATTGGATTTGAGCTGTTATGACCATTGCATGCTTTGGGCAGCATGTACACTTGGGTACTTTGGGTTTTTGAAAGCGGCAGAATTCAAGGTTCCTATTTTAGCGAGCTTTTCTCCTACCTTTCATTTGATGGTGGGTGACATTGCAGTGTTGAATCCTTCTTGTTTACGTGTTCGGATCAAGGCCTCCAAGATGGATCCATTTCGCAAAGGCTGTTTTGTCTATATTGGTCGAGCTAGTCCACCTTTGTGTGCATTAGAGGCAGTGTTAGCTTACTTGGCTTTGAGAGGCAATACTCCAGGTCCTTTATTCTTACCTGCAATCTGGTCAGCCATTATCTCGCTCCCTTCTACAGTGTAACTAGCTGGCTGAGATGCATCTTGGAGGGAGCTGGTGTTCCTGGTAACTATTCGAGTCACAGCTTCGGCATAGGTGCTGCTACAGTAGCTGCAAGGAACGGTGTTCCAGATCATCTGATTCAGACACAAGGGCGATGGGCCTGCAGTGCTTTCCAGCTCTATAATATTATACGAACTCCGTCTGAGGTATTGGCAAACCTTTCCCGTCACTTGGTTTGACTGTATCAGGCATGTGTAATTTTTTACGTTGGCTATATTATAGAAGTTACATGTAGGTTTGCGTCAATGCTTGTCGGTGGATCTCACACCAGCAGCCCACGCTAATGTTGAGTTGATCATTGCGGATCAACTAGCATTCCTGGAGCAGATCGTTGCGGATCTAACAGTTACATAAAGAGCACTTCTGCTGTGGTTGGGCCAGTGCTTGCACTTGCTGAGTTGATCATTGCGGATCAACTAGCATTCCTAGAGCATATCGTTGCGGATCTAACAGTTACAATAAGAGCACTTGTGCTGTGGTTGCGCCAGTGCTTGCGCTTGTTGAGCTGTTCGTTGCGGATCAACTAGCATTTCCTGGAGCAGATCGTTGCGGATCTAACAGTTACATGTGGAGCACTTCTGTTGTGTTTGGGCCGGTGCTTGGGATTGCTTGGAGTCGGAGGTTCCTTGGTGCCCCCTTCCACTGTCCCTCCAGTTTCCAAGCACCGGTAGTGGTTTGGTGGTGGACTGTGGTATGGGTTACCATGATTACCTCCTTGTCGTGTGTGGACATGTGCATCCAGCATGACTATCTCTAGGCACCTAATCCCAAGCTCATCTTATGCCGATTAGTTTAAATGTGGATGAATTCAATTTAGGCAAAGTTAAAATTGAGGCATTGCTGGTCAGTGGTTTCACCCTTAACTGTGGGGGCACCCCCTAAGCTTAGCAGGGGCTTGGCATACACGTGCTCACCATTGCAGATCGTTGCATATCTATTCCCCGCTGCATTATGCAAATTTGCTCCCGCCCATTGGTAAGTATTCGACTGACTAGGTTGGTCAGTGTGACAGGTGGTGGACTGCAGTGGGGGATACTATGGTTACCTCCTTGTCGTGTGTGGACATGCGCATCCAGCATGACTATCGCTAATCCCAAGCTCATCTTATGCCGATGAGTTTATAGCGAGATAAAAAGGAAAGATTCCATCTTTAAACCTTTTCACAAATTTGCTGTCATATTCTGAAAAAAAATAGAATTTAAAGTGGCCAAAACAAAAACAAAAAACTAATGTTTCGATCATTATGAGAAATGGAATAAAGAGGTTATTGGCTTGACAATAAAAGTTTTATATCCTACCCGTATTGGTAATGTAATACTATAGAAATCACATGGTAAGCATGTGTACAATGCATGCGGAGTGGGAGTCAATTATTCACACCCCTTACAGGGGCTTACAATACAGCACAAGGTCCAACTCTTGTGAGATCAGTCTTTGCTGCTTACGAAAGTGCACTTCAGCTGAAGTTTAACCATGACCTAAGTTACAAAAATGTGGTAGCAAGTTCACAGTTTTTAGGCCTTACAACAAAAATATTGCTTTAAAAGGAGACCAGTTTCAAATGCCATCTGAGTTTGTGTCACTTGGTTAAAGGGAGAAAGATTAAAAAGTGAAAACGAAGGTGAATGATTTCTCAGACTGTTGGACAATTAATTATTCCTTTACATCTACTTATTCATTTATTTAGGTGAAAACAAGAAGTTTATACATGTAAAGTGATTTGGTCGCATTTGTGACCGTATTTTACAAAATTATGGATTATAAATTATAACAATATTGAAGGGCTGAAATTTAAAAATCAATAATCAAGTCACACGTTTACGTTGTTCTTGCATAAAAGACATGTATCAAAATAATGCAAATAAGTGGCATGGACCAATAGCTCTCTTAAGGTACACTTAAAGTGCAAATGACTTATGAGCCCTAGCCAGTTATCATTGATTTAAAGGTCAAAGTGCATATGAGCCCTAGCCAGTTATCATTGATTTAAAGGTCAAAGTGCATATGATCCCTAGCCAGTTATCATTGATTTAAAGGTCAAAGTGCATATGATCCCTAGCCAGTTATCATTGATTTAAAGGTCAAAGTGCATATGAGCCCTAGCCAGTTATCATTGATTTAAAGGTCAAAGTGCATATGATCGCTAGCCAGTTATCATTGATTTAAAGGTCAAAGTGCATGTGATCCCTAGCCAGTTATCATTGATTTAAAGGTCAAAGTGCATATGAGCCCTAGCCAGTTATCATTGATTTAAAGGTCAAAGTGGAAAACAAAATGACCGGCATTGAATATTTTTTTTGCGTTTAGCCATTTTCATTTATTAAGGAATCAAATTTCAATGACGCCATTTAAGTCAGAAGCTAATTTTAGTTTGTTTTGCTCCGTTTTTATGTTAACTCCACTTATTAAAATATATTTCAATAATATAGCAAAGATCAAATGTCTGACGCCTGAAAAACAACTGAAAAATACACATATTCAATGTTATAACTTACACTCGTTCTCAATAACACGTGCAGGTTCGAAATTGGATTTCCAACGTAAAACGTAAATTTGGTGGATGTCACTCAACTATATTTCTATGGCAACACTGGTCTGCATGCTAAATAAACGTCGCCATACAACTCCCAGATGTGGAGGAAACATAAATAGTGTAGGAGGTCAACGAAATCGTAAGTAATTTGAGGCGACATAGGTAGAGAAATGGCGGATACTAAGCCGAAAAACGATTGTTTTTTGCTAGAATTCCTCACCGAAATGTCAGTCGAGAGTGGAGAGCATTGCCGATAATCCATGTCCTGAGAGTTTCAAAACAAATATTTGCCCTGTCGAATGTTGTATCCATGCCTGGAGCTCGTCGAGGTAGAGCTCGAGGGTATTGCTCGATAAAACCTCTTATAAGGAGCATATCTGCAACTGGATGAATAAAAATAACTATTAATAATTCTTTTTCCAAGACGTTTGAAGCTATATAAACAATCAGATTTCTTATACACAAACCGCTCGCTCACACAAAGTTTATGCGATTTCCCTATTTTTATCTTATACACAAACCGCTCGCTCATGATCACACATAAAGTTTATGCGATTTCCCTATTTTTATCTTATACACAAACCGCTCGCTCACACATAAAGTTTATGCGATTTCCCTATTTTTATCTTATACACAAACCGCGGCTCGCTCACACATAACGTTTATGTGATTTCCCTATTTTGCAAACCCTTGGCTCTAAGCATGATTACTCTCCATCTAAGCGACTTTGGAAAAGACTTTGCCATGTTTATAAAATGCTAGTTTCCCGAATTTACTCACACAACGGTTCACTTCAAACTCCATGGAAACCGTTTGATTGACATCCACCAGAAACGACTTCGAAGTTAGGAGTTTTGTTTCGAACCTGCACGTGTTATTGAGAACGAGTGTAATTCATGTTCAGTGCATTAGCATAATTTGACTTAAATGACGTCATTTCAAAGATTTGTAATGCATTTTAAAGCAATATCACGACCATAAATCACCCCAAAATGGTTGAACAAGATGTATAACACTTTACTGCACCCAAAAAATCGATTTCTGGCTAGGGCTCAAAAGCACTTTAATGATGAGAGAGTACAATGTAATTACTCTGTCTATCCCCAAGGGGTGGGGGAGATTTAGACAGCTTACATGCTTTGCTGGGTGTCTCATAAGCACTTATATAGGCATGTCTTCGGTTCAGCTTGGCATCCTCATTTTCAGGGGGGCCCTGTAAATAAAACACAGAACATGTTTCTGGAACAAACAGTTTTGACGTGACACCAAAATTTAATTCTTTTAACTGAGACAACAAGAAATGCATGAAGAAGAGTAAGGAGAATTTGGAAGTTACTTTAATTTATACTAGCAGTATCTCTTATGATGATGAAATTTTCTAAGTCTTCTAGCCGACACAACAAGGTCTTAGCTAGCAGGTTATGTTTTTCCAGCATTGATGAATGGGTATTGATAAATTCCCAGTGATGTATTTTTGGAAAACATTTGTGTGATAGTCGGGATGTTCAGCACATGGTATCTTATATAATAATATGCTAAGTGCTACAGTACCGCCTGGAACTATAGGTACATTTATCGCGAGCAAATCGCAATGAGATCACGATCAATTACCGCGGCCTGACTACTAATCGGAGACACATGATTTTAATTAAGATAACAATGAAATCTAATAAAAAATTATAAACTTAAAGCAGTAAAAAAGTCAAAAACCAAAATTAAATAAAATGTTACTAACTAATTAATAAAAGTAGATCCACCAGTACGAACCCACAGAGTTGTGTTTGCTCATGTAAGTGTTAGATTAATAACCTGAAATTAATGTGAATAACTCTGTTAGCAATATTTTCCAATTGTGGACCTGTCAGACCTCCAGATTAACTGCCTCCCAGTTTAAGTATAGCTCAGTGCATGGTTAATAGCGCTGGTCTGGTGTGCGCGCAGGAGGTCGTGGGTTCAAACCTCAGCTGGGCCATCATTCTGGGTCTTAAAACAACTGAGTAGATGGTGCTACCTTTTAGGTAAGTTTACATAATTATTAATCCAACAGTAATTGGTTAGTCCTTTGCATCTTCAATTCTCTGATAAGGATGTGAAGTGTTTATACATCCGGGAGTTTCCTAGTGCGGGAAACCATGTATCATGTGATAGGTAGATTTAGGAGGTCTTGAGAAGCAAGCTGTACTGTGTGTGCACGCGAGTCCGAGTTTATAGAGTAGTTCAAGCCTTAGTGAGACAGACTTTCTAGGCACACAAATTGGCGATGAGGATACTAATAACATGACGGGGAAGACTTGAATGAAGCGAACAAAATTATAATTATCGGCTTTCTCATCTAAACATGCTCTAGATCTCTTTTCCATTTAGTCCTTCCAAGATATTCCTAAGATTAGTTGCATTCACCAGGTTTCGTGTTAACATAATTTATACATGTACTAAAATATACATTTGCTTTTCGCTCAGAGTTTACTGGTTCACACTCAGAGTTTGCAGGGTTCGCTTAGAGAGCGTTCACTTTGCATTCACTAAAGCGAACCCGAGCGAACATTTAACTGGAGGTACGTTCTGGTCGGTACTGTACTACCATGTCTGTCAGGTTTGAGCATGCTGGCATTAGAAATGAGGGAGATATGGACATCTACTTAACAGTATGTGACTGATGCAGTCATCGTTACGTCATCACCACTAGCCGGATCTTGATAGGGACCCACTACCACGTCTGTCCAGGTTTGAGCCGGCTGGCATTAGAAATGAGGGAGATATGGGCATGTACTTAAAATCACGCGACCAATGACCTCATCACCACTAACTGATTTGTGGGGACCCAATACCATGCCTGTCCATTAGGTTGAACTGCCTGGCATTAGAAATGAGGGAGATATGGGCATGTACTTAAAATCACATGACCGATGACGTCATTGTTACATCATCACCACTAAGTGATCGATAGAGACCCACTACCATGTCTGTCCAGGTTTGAAGTGTCTGCATGGCATTTAGAAGGGCACCATCAATACATCTTCTCCAGCATGACCAAATCTTTCTTGGACGTGCACCATAAACATCTGTCAATATATCTTCGGTAAATCAAACGTCATTCGGAAAGTCAACGGCGAGTCATCGACCCACAGAAAAAAAATATGAATAAAATATCTTGCATCCACCTAACCCTAATAACTCGTTCTGCGCTTGTGCACCTCCACAAGTTAAAAATGACCTGATGTTAATTTTGACCTGTAACAACTAGGTAGTACATTCATTTACTATGGAAATGAGTGGTAGTACCATTCTCTAAAAAATAAAAGACAGCTACTGTAGCTGGATGTTATAAGATGTACATGCACACTGTCGGTAACAAACACTGCTCTGATCATTGTATATACTGTATCTGATATTTTCTCATAACCTGCCAGCTGCTGCACTTTATTCTGACATTAAATTTAGTTTGTTCTTAAAGAGAAGTGAAATGTTGATCACCCTTGGGGCTTAAACCTGGGTTTCATGAGCAATGCAAGCACAAGTGCAAGCATAGATGTAAGAACAATTAAAGCAGAATATCTAGAGGCATGCACCATAACTGATGAAGTGAAAATAAACCATGAAATAAGTGCAAGATTCACTAGTTAATACATGCACGATACTAGTCCTGTCCGGCCTGCAGCTGCCACCATTTTGTTTTTGCACGACAGTGCATGGTATACACGACAGGGACCTAGAACAAGTGTTTTGATTGGCCAATTAACATAAGTAAATGTCGAAAACTCCAGTGTTCTTGTGCTGTCTTTCGTTTTCATGAGCACGACATGCAAGCATATACACATGTAAAGCACAAATAATAAGCACTAGCTAGGAAAAGGGGAAAAATGCAGTACTTGCACTTACGTCAAGCCTGTTTTCACTGTGAAATAACGACTTGCGCTTAATTATGTCGCTCATGAAAACCTGGCCTTAGTGTTGATTAACTGACATTATACTTACGCCTTCATTTTCATCACGGAAATAGGGTGTTGAGAACTTGGTGAGGGATGGCAGAGGATGGTAGGTTTCTTGATCCTCGCTAACTTTAACATATGTCAGACCCAACTACAGAAAAGGAAAATATTAATTAATTTAATAACAAAATTAAACATACATGTAAGACCCTAAAAGCCCTTATTTTAACACAACTTTTATCATTATGACATTGTTTCAAGCTGATAGCTTGTGGGTTTGTGTATAAATCAAACTAAACAGAATAAGAATCCCACCAATCAATAGAGGGAATTGAACTCAATGGCTTGCAAGTCTGCCCTGTTAATGCTCTGCCATGTTGACTCCTGCATAACACAAAAACCTCTACTGGGAAAGTGGATTTTTTTTCGAATTAAATGTGATTACATTGAACAGTTTTCCCAAAACTTTGAAGGTTAATTCGCATAATTTTATTCAAATGCACAAAATTTTTGTCAACAAAAAAGTTGTAATTAGCATATTACGATTGTCTCACATCTTTATCTGTGAGTCTATGGAGCGTTCACAAGTTATCTGTAACTTCAAAAATTTCCAATTTGATTACAAGTATTAATTTTAGGAGGTGGCTATATTTCAGGCTAATGTTTTAGACAGTGAGTACTTCACGACTTTTCAATGCCCTATAAAATCGGCCGTCAAGGTGTGAACATTTTGCCTGTACACAAATTCCAACATTCAGAGCTTTTTGCATATTCCCATATGCAAACCGAAACAAACACAGCCTAAATCGCAACTGCAATCCCAACTCTGAAGATAGTTTATCATTCACCAAAAAAGGAGACAAACAACTTTGCCAGGAAAACTGGGATGCGGTCATACCTACCGTTTGAAATAAATAAATGTTTGGGGTTCTCCAATCGCAGTACTTATTAAAAAACTTCACAAAAAGTGAAATGTCTAGACCCTGGTGTTCATTTTATTCTGCTTGTTTACTTTTGGACACACCATCATCATGCATATGACCAGCAATTTTATACACTGTATTAGCCAAGGATAACATTGGTCTTGTACAGACTCATCAGAAAGAACAACAATATCTGAGATAACACTTCAAACAGTAAAAATCTCTGTGAGATTCACAATTATTACAACAGAATTTTGGTGAGTGTCATGATTGTGGCTTTAACTGTGGTGAATAATTAGACCGCAGCAAACTGATTGTCTACCGCAGCTTTGTTGCATCCAATGACTGTGGTCAAGTTGCGGTTTGACTGCGGCTGTATGCTTCAATAATTTCAGGTGGTACTGTAGGCACTTTAAATGCAGGTTATAATTTAATATTAATAATGTCTATGATTACCTGTCTTTCTTTGTTCTCTACCAATGCAAATTCTATTCTTCTCAACTCTTCTTTTATCACAGCCTAAGGGGTAATACAATCATGTAATGTTATTATTAGCACATAAATTATACAAGTGATGACTATACAGTTTCTGTAAAAACTAGTGTAGGTTTGCAAGTTAAGCACAACTTAGAGCGGTTTTCGACTGAGTGTCAAAAATAATAAGTGATATTTGCTTTGGTTTAAATTGCATTTGGTTAGCTTTTCAACATATTGGCTGTGACAAATGTTTTCTGATAATTATTATCAGCCAATAAAGTTCAAAACTAAAACCAAACGCATGCAATCACGCAATCAGGTTTTGTTTTAGTGACAGTTCAACGATTATGTTTACTTTGCCTCGTGATTGGTTCAAGTAAAACGAATTGTGAATTACTTCAGTTTGTGATTGTGTTTCACTTGCTCCTGTGATTGGCTATGTAATTACTTTGGTTTTGGTTTTACTACACTCAACTGAAAACTGCTCTAAAGCGCACCTAACATTTACATGACTGCACTTAGTTATTTACAAATATTGATTCTTCATCAAATGAAGGGGTTATAGCAACTGGTACAGTGTCATGTATCTCCAAAATGCTAATGATGTGATGGCAAACCAGGAATCATACAAAAACAAGCTGGTAGAGATAAATGACATTTTGTAACATCTATAATATTGTTGTATAAAAATCAAATAATAGTTTCATTCACAAGGACAAAGAAATTACTTATTAATAACAGTAAATTCCTGGGTTGATGTCATATTCATTAACATTTGGGGGATATAAACCTCTATAACTCACAGACACAACACTCAAATCAATAAGTGCAATCCATGTACATGTACAGTATATACCATTCAACTTAATTATATAACATTCACTTGATGTATAATTAATTATTTTATAGATATTTGTGACAACAAAATAAGCATTATTAAGGTGAACTTTAAAACTACACATTGGCTCACCTGATATTCCTTGTTCCTGTTTAAGCTAAGCTTTAATGCCTGACTTTTATTAAGTAAACCCCAGTCAACTTCTGCCTCTACCTCAACTTCTCTTTCAACATTTGGCACATAGTTATCATCATGAGCATCATCGTCATCACTCTCGTCATCATTACCATCATCGTTTTCGCCTTCGTTCCCATGATCTAGTTGCCTAGTGGAATAATATGCTTCACCATCTTCTTTACCAGATGCAAAATTATAAAGTCGCTCCTCTGCAGTGTAGGTGGCCAGGAAGCCAGGTTGGTCGATAAACGATGATGTTCCACTGCCAATGTCATGTGTTCCATAACCATTTAAGCTAGTCGTAGACTGGTTTGTGTTTAATGGTGTCGTCTCGTCACTGTACTTCTGCATGTTAACATCTTGTTGGCAACCATCACGTGTGGCAGATTGGTTGCTATGGATACCACTAAGGTAGTTACTCAAGCCCTGGTTTTGGAGAGGCACTAGCTCTGTTAGGGTATATGATTCTACATTGTCAGAGTTTGGTAAATCAACCGAGCGTGACTGAGTAACAGCTTGTGAAGGGGACGATATAGAACTTTGTGCTCTGCTTGGGATAAAAACCTCCAATTCTTCATGCTCCGTGCTCCTTGAAAGATCACCCGATGGCGGGCTGTTTCCCTACAATGAACATGTGCCACGGGGTGGCTTAATTAATTAACAGCCTGTTTCTTAGGGCGCTTTTCATTTACTTGAACTGACTGGTCTGACCGGCCTGAGTTCTTACATGGAATGTGTCAGTTCTGAGAACTGGTCCAGTCAGTTCCTAGAACTGATGTGTTCCATTAAAGAACTGGCCGGTCACACCAGTAAGTTCATTTAAATGGAAAGCGGCCTTAGATAAGCGCTGTCAGCCTCAAATCAGACTGGATGATAACTCTACACATACCGTACTTGACCCTGTATAAGCCACAGGGTATTTTTTATTTCATTTTGACTAAGGTTATTTTTTCCTCTAAAGTCTTATAAGTGGGCTTTTTCAGATTATATTTTGACCCCCAAAAATGAGCCCCAATAAAAAAAAAATTTATGTGTTTTTCTCTTTTTAAACATTATTCCTTAAAGTTTTCAATATTATTTGATCTCAAGGTACAATGTACAATTGTAAGCCTAAAGCCAAGATGTTAGCCTAGGATTAATCAGTAGCTGCAGCTAGCCACCTGTTCCTCTTTTTGTGAAGACAGCTTTTATGAAAATCAGTGTAACCATGTGTTTCCATGTGTTGGCTTCCTGTCCAAATAAATACCAAGAACCCTGATTATTACTGTAGCCACCTTTAAATAGAGACTACCATATTTCCTCCTGTATAAGCTGCACCTTGCATATAAGCCGCACCCCAGAGGAGGATCCACTAGTATCCCAGGTGCATTTAGTTTTTACAATATGGAGGCCAAGTTGAGTTGTTTGCAATGACAGGTTATTCTTTCTTTACTATTGTCAATGCATGACTGCTCTGAGGGAAGAACCCTTGACCTTTTGTATTTCTGATATTTATATATCTTCATGTCTTGAGTTCATGGATGATTTTGTTTATTATGTGCTATGAAAATCATTGTTTTTTTCCTTCGAGGACCTACAGTATTTCTTAATAGAATCTGCAATTTGGTGTAGCCCACACTCCCCCAACTATGTGAAAAAATTAAAACATTTCTCCGTCATGGATCTATATATTCGATTTATAGTCAGGTGGCTTAGCGATAAGATCGTGACAAAACTGATAAAAGCACCAAACTTCGTACAGATATAGCTTAGACCAACCTAATCAATATTAGAAGGGGTGCCCATGACAATCTGTTCTGGTACTCCTTTTATGGTATATTTTAGTTTTACCCAAAATCACGGATTGGGTTACCTGTGGTCTAAATTACCAGCCATTGGCCTCCAGGCTCGAAATGCTAAAATATTGCAAGTTGTGTTTATTAAAGTATATCTTAATACTTTAAATCATTTTCACTGTAATAACTGACTATGATGCTAATAATAGCAGTATATTTTAAGAATAGAAATGAAGGCTATTTCCCAGGCCCCACTCCGCTATTTCAGTATCTAAGATGTAATTTTACATCGGAGTAACAGCATGTTTAGGAAAAGAATGTATTCTGAGATCAAAATTAGACAATATATAACATATTTTACGCTTATTCGATTGGTTATTTTGTATCTTTAGAGCTGAACTCGTTCTCTCTACGGCTTCAGTCTTATTCTTAGGACTGGACTGGCTTCTTGCAACAAAACTAACTTCAAATGCCATTTGACTGGAGTAAGTGCATAATATGCCAGGAGATTACAAGTGAGGCATTAAAGTGTCCTTTAAATGCTCATGGATCACCTGAAGTACATTAAGAAGTTTATAGCTCGTTTCTGCAAAATATTAACAGTTTTCGAGAAGTAAATGCATTACCAAGTATTACCAGTAAATCTTCAATTTGAAGAAGACGTTAGTGTAGAATGCCTGTGCATAAATCGTGCTTCCTGGCACAAGTCATGCCATCTAAAGTTTAGCTTCTCAAAGATTAAAAAAGCTCAAGAACGTGACAGCCGAAAACGTAGTATAGCCCTGAGAGAAGAGGATGATGACAGAGCCAATCCCGGGCCCGTAAGCGGCGAAAAACGCTAGAGGACTTGTGTTGAAAACTGCATATTTTGCAACGGCGGAGAAGAAGTTGAGAAACTTCACAACTTCTCGACATTAGAGTCAGACAGAAATGTTGAACTTGAGGACTTCACGTTGTTGGGTCGCATTTCAAGGGGAGATCTCATTGCTATTGAGCCAAATACCATCTTAAGTGTCTAATCTCTTTACGAAACCGATATCGGACCCTCTGTACACAGAAATGCGAGGATTTGACTGAAAATGGAGACAACGAGAAAATGAACGAATCGAGAGCATTTGTGGAGTTAGTTGAACACATTGATAAGTGTGTAGAAAGAGGAACTCTCCTGTTTAAGCTCGTATAACTGTATTCTTTATACGCCTGTAGACTGGACGACCTTGGAATAAATAAAATGGTAAATAAAACGATGCTGAAAAATGCATTATTGGGGCATTTTAAAGAAGCTGTCCAGGAACAAAACGATGGTAAAACATTGTTTTAATATTCCAAGAGGGAATGAATAACTTATTAAAGGAGGCTTTGAAAAAACGAAACTTTACGGATGACGCTACAATACTGGTAAAGCGGCAACCATTGTGAGAAAAGACATTTTTTTCTCCAGCTCTCCATTGCAGCTCATCCCTTCCAGCAGCTAAGCGTCATCTCCGAGAACTTCAACAGACTTGAGAGAATAACGATCCTGATGTATGACAAATCGAGCCCCCCTGGAGTCAGTAAATGAGGCTAGAATGGTGCTGTTCGGTAAGCATAACAGAGCATTGGAGAACATTCCTCCAACACAGGTACATTGTAGGTAGAATACATTGCAGTAGAATCTCGATAACTCGAACCCTCGATAACTCGGAATCCCGATAATTCGAACCTAAGATGATTTCCCTCTGCTTGAACATCCCTTATAATTTCATCCTCGATAACTCGAACCAATTTTCGTTTCCCCCGGAGGTTATCATAACCAATGTGTTGTTCAGCGGGCAAAGTTACTTAAGTAAAACGTTAATCGTTCCAGTGAATTAAGGAATTGATACACTAAACTCCAAAGAAACCCTTAATTACTACGAAAAACGGCAATTTACTAGAGACGACTGAGTTGTTATATATAATTGTCAATTGACTTCCCCTCTATATTGACATTGAATTGCAGGATGCACTTCTGCAACATTCTCAAAGGGCTGTGTACCAGGCGGGTATATGGAGATCATCTGAGCAGGCTGAGCAGGATCTTCCTTCTCCTGAGGAGTTTTCGTGGGTCAAAGTCGATGGCTCTTGAAGACCCAAATGGATATTACTTCCCCAAGTTGCAAGCGATTGCAGAGAGCTGATAAAGTGTTCCTGCAAAGGACGCTGCTCCCGCTGCAAATGTCAGTCAAAGGGAATTTGCAGTGCTCGCCGCTGTGTAAATGTAGTTGCACAGAGAGCCAATAGAGTACTGGTAAAAGGTTCATAAGCAACGCTGCTTCTTTGGAAAGACGAAGTTCTGAATGGCCACTTAAACAGAAACCAATCTATTACATATCAGAACAGATAAGTGTTGTTTCTGATTACAGATTAGGCCAATAGTGGCATTTTTTTATAGCCAGCAACCTGGCTTTTCAATGGGATTTAATCGGGTGCGTTTGAGGGCCCGCAAAGCATTATGGGTACATACAAATGCACTACAGTTTATCAGAATACAAGTGATCAATGTTCTGTAGACCTTTGAGATTGTTTTTTGTAATAATGCTTCGTTTCCAAGATAATAAACCGATCAGAAACAGATTTTAGATAAATAGCTTGGTAACCAGGCAATTCAGAAATCAGCCAATTTTGATTGTATTCCTTTTACATAGTAAAAGGTGATATTTTCGTGAGCACCCCTTCCAATTTTGTTTAGTTACCCTTAAGGAATCTGTGTGCCAAATTTGGTGCTTTTATCACTCTTGTCACGATCCAGCCAAAATATTGCGCTAAGCCACCTGACTATTAGTAACATTTCAATGTCTGATGCACACTAACCCAACTATATTTTCTGTTGGAATTGTATATGGCCTAAAACAATCTAAAACAACACAGAGTCTTTGGCATACGTCTTGATACATTCAGTATGCAACGTCTACACAGGGATCGACTCAGGCTTTTGTTTACATGGTCATATGGGTCAGGAAAGGTCACATTTTCATGATTTCAAACAAGCATAGAACATTGAGTATTCTCTGTAAACCAAAACTTTCTTCACAGAAGTACACAAAACTTGATGTAGCATTGATATTTATGATAACAAAATAAACGTTAGGTGCACTTTAAATATCAATTTAACCAACCTTTTCTACTTTAAATAAGAAAGGAGCACTTTATCGCGGATTATTTGCCGTGTTTAACTTTCTAAGGTTTTGCGCCACCTTAATTTTTTCGGATAGCAAGACATCGCCTTCGCGAAGTTAACATGTGGGATTCGCAGCTCGAATAGCGACCCAAAAACTCCAAAATCATACCCAGTTCTTAAACATTCTACCTTAAACAAAGGCTTTTGGGACTTACCTCGTTAACTTCTGTGCTGAGATTTTGTTTCTGCAATCTGTAGTTCGTTGATTCTGAGGGCAAACAAAATGACGTAGTAAGAAAAACCCTCCATTTTGGATTCGATCCGCGCACATGTGCAAATCATGCCCATGAAAGACCACCACAGCTCAATTTTCGCACTAGGAATGAAATAATCGTCCATCGTTAGGTAACTACTCTGGTTTTACTTACCAATGAAGCCTTCATTCTCGACTTTGTTGTCTTCCTCCGAGTCTTCTTCGTCCGAATCGTCATCTCCCCCGAGCGCTTGGCGAATTCGCTGAATTTCATCAACCAAAACTTCCCTCTCGCACTCGACAGAGGCGATATCTTCAACAGAACTCATACCGATCGATAAGGACTTGTGGAAATGGTATCCACGACTTCACGACCAGATTTTGGGCATCTCCCTGCACCTTCGGCGACCGACTTTCGTAAAGAAAATACTAAGCCTCGTTTTGATGTAAAGTGACAACTACTGAATTCTCCATGTGGGATCAGTTTTCATGTTATCACTCGTGAATCTTCCAATACCGTCTCGATCTCTTGGTCTTTTAATTTTGAATTCTTCATGAGAAAAAAGGCTAAGTAATAATTTAAATCGGTCCCGATTTTTTTGAAGCAAAACAAAACAATCTTCCAAGCAAACACAATGCCTCGATTTTTTTGTTTACCTTTATTATTATTAACACTATTTTTCGGTTATCAATGTGGGATATTTATCTTTTAACTTCTCCTTAACCTCATTATTCTTATAAAGGAACTTTTATTGACCTCCAACATACATGAATCTTTTTTTCAGAATTTGCTGTAAATCTTGTCGACAGGCATGATCGAGTCAAAACAACTTCGTCTCGAAACACGATACCGTGGATCAGATATCAATGCTTTGCCTTTGCTTTACACCAGTAGTCTGTCTAATAAAGGAACTTCGATTGACCTGAAAAATATATGAATCTTCTTAGAATTCGCTGTAATTCTTGTTTTGTAAAGAGGAAAACTTGTCTCCTTCGTGTCGTCACGCAACGTTTCTCCCCACTAAGAAGAGGAGAAGCGTTGCGTGACGACTGAAATAAAGGCTGCGAAGAAGACTAGAGGAAAACTAGAGAGAGAACAGCAGCGGAGAACGGCAGCGGAGAAAGAGCCGCGAATCAGCGAGCTGCGAAGCAGCGAGAAGCTCTTTCGCCGCGGCTCTTCTAACTAGAAAACCTCTGGAACCAGGGTAGAGGAAAACGGGATGTCAGAGAAATTCCTGTTTTATCACGCGGTCGTAGACTAGGACGAGGCATTTGCTTCAATTATTTATGATCCGATCAACCATGCAGCACCTTCATTTGCAATTCAGTCGACAACTAGGCCAGGTCTGCTGTTTTACTTGTATCGCGTAAGGGCCTTTTCGGCCTCGGGAACTGTAGCCTGATTTTCAGACGGTACCTCTGCTCTCAATTGGAAGTGAGCGGACGACCTCGTACCGTCTGAAAATCAGGCTACGGGAACTACATGGGGGCAACAGTACGTCCCGTCACATTTCCACATTTCCACATTGCCAGATTTCCACACTCGGAGCAAGGACAGGGTGACTACCAGTACGTTCCGTCACATTTCCACATTGCAGGATTTCCACATTTCCACACTCGGAGCAACGATAGGGTGGCCACCAGTACGTTCCATCACATTTCCACATTGCCAGATTTCCACATTTCCACACTCGGAGCAAGGACAGGGTGACCAACAGTACGTTCCGTCACATTTCCACATTGCCAGATTTCCACATTTCCACACTCGGAGCAACGATAGGGTGGCCACCAGTACGTTCCATCACATTTCCACATTGCCAGATTTCCACATTTCCACACTCGGAGCAAGGACAGGGTGACCAACAGTACGTTCCGTCACATTTCCACATTGCCAGATTTCCACATTTCCACACTCGGAGCAAGGACAGGGTGACCACCAGTACGTTCCGTCACATTTCCACATTTCCACACTCGGAGCAAGAACAGGGTGACCAACAGTACGTTCCGTCACATTTCCACATTGCCAGATTTCCACATTTCCACACTCGGAGCAAGGACAGGGTGACCAACAGTACGTTCCGTCACATTTCCACATTGCCAGATTTCCACACTCGGAGCAAGGACAGGGTGACCAACAGTACGTTCCATCACATTTCCACATTGCCAGATTTCCACATTTCCACACTCGGAGCAAGGACAGGGTGACCACCAGTACGTTCCGTCACATTTCCACATTGCCAGATTTCCACATTTCCACACTCGGAGCAAGGACAGGGTGACCACCAGTACGTCCCGTCACATTTCCACATTGCCAGATTTCCACATTTCCACACTCGGAGCAAGGACAGGGTGACCACCAGTACGTTCCGTCACATTTCCACATTGCCAGATTTCCACATTTCCACACTCCGAGCAAGGACAGGGTGACCAACAGTACGTTCCGTCACATTTCCACATTGCCAGATTTCCACACTCGGAGCAAGGACAGGGTGACCACCAGTACGTTCCGTCACATTTCCACATTTCCACATTTCCACATTTCCACACTCGGAGCAAGAACAGGGTGACCAACAGTACGTTCTGTCACATTTCCACATTGCCAGATTTCCACATTTCCACACTCGGAGCAAGGACAGGGTGACCACCAGTACGTTCCGTCACATTTCCACATTGCCAGATTTCCACATTTCCACACTCGGAGCAACGACAGGGTTACCTACCGACAGTACGTCAAGGCTTATGAAAGACATTGATTAGAATCATATCAAGAGGAAATCTACAGTGATTTCAGCCCATGTTCATTAAATTCTATGGACTGAATATATATTCATAAATTCCATTCTGATGACCATTCTGTGCTCTTCTACCCGAAGAAAAAGCCGGCTCATTGCCGCAGAACAATGGATTCTACTACAGTTCTTATCTGGACCATTACTTAAAGTGTCCCTAAACACTTCCTGCAATATTTTATAGCTATGAATCTCCGAACAATGGATTCTACTATAGTTATTAGTTGGATCATTAGGGAAGAGGTCAAAACAATGGTACTCCGGCGGGACCCAATTTTGATGGAAGGGGGGTTGTACCCGGAACCCACCACCTATTTTGGCAAAATCTAGATTTTTGACCACAAATATCTTCTTGAATAAAATACTTATTGAAGAAGTAACTACATTTCTAGTTTCTACAGGCAGAGAATAACGTGTGTCTGCATTAAAATCACGTATCCCTCTTTTACAACGCGAGAAAATCACCCTCGAAAAAAGGGGTAGGGGGTATTGCCCGCCACCCACCACCTCCCCTGAGAAAATTGGGTCCCATTCGAAATCCATTGTTTTGACCTCTTCCCTTACAGAAAACCTTTCCTGATCCATGACCGCGAAATAAAAAAAAACTGGGTCGATTCCTGGGTAGACGTCATTTAATTCAATTCGACTTGGCAATAATTTGAAGAAATACTTAAAATGTTGACTAAATTGACTTTTTATAAAGGACTATGTGGTCGAGAATCATATAGACATCATGGCATTAACCGAAACTTGGCTGAAACCTGACACAGGATCAATAACTGCAACTAGAGATCTCTGCCCACGTGACTATGTGTTCTCCCACGTACCCAGAAACACTGGTACTGGAGGCGGCGTTGGCCTGCTATATAAAAAATCTCTTAGAATGACAAAACAAAATGTGACGAGTTTTTCGTCGTTTGAATTCATGGAATCGTTACTTCACTCATCGTCATCAGTCTTACGAATTGTTGTCATTTATCGCCCCCCTCCGTCCACTGCAAATGGCCCCGGGCAAATGGCCTTTCTCCTTCAAAATTCTTCGAAGAGTTTACCGAATTACTTGAACGCTTTGTCGTGTCCCCGTGTAAATTACTTATAGTTGGTGACTTCAATTTCTACATCAAAGACCCTGTAACAGACAGAGTTGCTATTTCATTTATGGACTTATTGACATCGTTTAATTTAACTCAACACGTGTCTGTATATACCCACACACGAGAATCATAACACCTTGGATCTCATCATAACTAGAACAGATGAACATGTCGTTCAAAGTTACTCTGCCCTTGATCCTACAATCTCCGATCATTATGTGCTGCTGTGTAATCTGTCTCTAAACAAGCCTCAAGTTTCTCGGACGGAAAGGTTCTACCGTAAACTTCGCGCTGTGGATCCCGAAGCATTCCGCTGCGATCTTGCAAACTCTTCATTATTTTCCTCGCCCGCCACTGGCCTAGCTGAACTATGTGAACAGTACCACTCCGTGCTATCACTCGTCGTCGATACTCATGCGCCGTTACACAAGAGAATATTCACCTCACGCACAGCAGCCCCCTGGTATACCACTGAAATAACAGAAACAAAAACCATACGCCGCAGACTAGAGGCGCTGGCGTAAATCTGAACTACATGTTGACCGTCAATTGTACGCGGAACAATGGCAACTTGTAAGAAATTTAATACACCACGAAAATGAGTTACTATTCGAAACTGATCACGGACTCTAAATCTGACCACAGATCCCTGTTCAATACTATTGATCGCCTACTACACCGCACACCTGAGAAGCTGTTCCTGTCCTAGCTGTACCTCTACTACGGAACTCTGCAATAAGTTCGCAGACTTTATTATTTATTATTATTATTATTATTACAATGATATTTATTGAGGGAACCACACTCATCGATGTGATTATTTTCAGGAGGGCCCTCAAATAAAAAAATGAATAAAATATACAAGAATATATAATACATATATATGAAACAGTTGACAAAAAGAAAAGATAAAATTTGTAGAAGCTAAGAACTAAAAGTCCATATCTAAAAACTATATACAATTAAAAATGTTCGCTTTCAATTGATTCTTAAATACAATGGGATTGTCAAGTTCTCTAATGTTCGTATTAAGGTCATTCCAGGCATTAGAGCACTGGAAAGAAGTTCTGAAAGTTCCCCAATTAGTCTCTCTTATTTCTTGTGTTGTAATTATGAATTGTATCGCCATGTTGAAGATTAAAGTCATAATCAATAAGCCCATTTAAACATTTATAAACAAAGAGACAGCGATCGAATATACGTTTGGACTCAAGAGTTGACCATTCTAAATCAGAGAGAGCAACTGACGCAGACGAGTAATAATCCCTACCTAGAATTAACTTTGCAGTTCGATTCTGCAAAATCTGAAGAGATTCCATTAAACTAACATTGTGCTTGTCTCCCCATACAATACTTGCATAGTCAAAATGCGGCTTTATCATTGTTTGTAAAACGGTTATCCTCGCATGTATCGGCAAGCAGTATCTAATACGCCCAAGAATAGCAAGTTTTTGGCGAACCTTCGATTGAATCTTACAAATATGATCATGCCAAGTTAAGTTATTATTTAGAGTCACACCAAGATATTTGAAGTTATCCACCTTCTCAAGAACTTCATCATAGATATTCAGTTCAACATTAGAAAAAGCGTTCAGCCTTTGGGAGCTGCCAATTAACATAAGCTTAGATTTGGTTGTATTCAGCGTCAACTTATTCTTTGTAAACCATGAAATAACGTTGAGCAGGTCACGATCCAGCTTGAATTGTAGATCCTGGGGCTTCTTTACGGATAAAATAACCAAAATCAGAAATCAGCGGCTCGACTCCTCGGCTATCATGAACACATCGATTATAAACCACACATTTGATGCTACTGTTGTCCAAAGTGAACTGACATATTTCACTCCAACTACGGTTGAGGAACTACGTACTCTCAACAATCATTGGTACCAGTTCGACTAAGTCCTGTATATTGGATCCTATACCTGCTATACTCCTTCGCTACTGTCTGGACGATGTCCTACCCACCATTACTAGGATAATCAATCTGTCCTTTGAAAACTGCGAAATGCCATCAACCCTGAAGATCGAAGCGCTGTATAGAAACCTGTCTATTTGAGATTGAACAATGATAAATCTGAACTTTTAATTTTACACTCCCGCCATCGTCCGTATGCTCTCTTATCATCTCTTGCTGTCGGTAATGACACAGTGTACCCCTCTAGTTATGCCAGAAACATTGGAGTAATCTTCGATTACACTATGTCTCTGTCTCTGTCTCGCCAAGGCCTAGTTTGCGGGCTAGTTTGGGGGCCCAATGTCGCCGCGACACAGTGCAACATTAGGCAACATTGGCAAATTTTGTTGAAAAAGGGCAAAAATATTGGCCGACGATGGGAAACATTAGGCGATACTGGGCAACATTGGCCTTGGTTGGTGTAGTTGCACTATAAATAAGTCAAACACAAACAAATAGAAGCTAACTATTATCACAAGTTTAATTTGTAGTAGGTTTTCTTGTCATGCGGGGGATTCAATTAATACTCTACTCATGATTTACTGACCATTATAAGGTAGAAAGCAAACATATATTACTGAGTATCATAAAAGATATAATGCGATACAGGCAACATTGAGCAACTTTAGGTGACATTAGGCCTCAAACTAGGCCTTCGCCAGGTCAGCTCTATTTGTAAGTCGGCTTTCTACCAACTAAGGAATATTTCTAGAATAAGAAAATATTTGTCTGTTAGTATTACAAATTCTCCTTCACGCATTCGTTACTACTAAGTTAGATAACTGTAACAGGAACACCCAACGGTAAAACTTCATAAAAACAAACATTCTGATGTTTTTATAACAAATCAGATGTATTTAAACATATTTAAGGGAATTGTTTTTCGGCTGGCAGACGAACAGCTGTTCTGCAGCGCCAGCCAGCCTAAAGTTCATGAAGAATTTCTAAATTTCCCAGCTGAAATATTTTGTGCAGAATTTGCCAGCAGCAAAAAAAATTTTTTTAAGATATTCCCAGCTGAAATATTTAAGTGCAGAATTTGCCAGCAGCAAAACATATTTTTACATATATTCCCAGCTGAAAAATACAAGTGAAGAATATGCCAGCTAATAAAAATGCACGATATCTATTCCAATACTGGTATGATCAATTAAAAGTCAATTAAGCTATACTAACGGCCGTGAGCCACGAGTAGCAGCTGACGTTTCAAGCGTTTAAGCACAAGCAACATACGCAGACTCAGTGACTGATCATTAGCGGCGCTTGTTCTACTCACGTTCTATATCTGGGGAAACGATTAGCTGTTAAGGGGCTAGATCACGAAACGATTAGCTGTTAAGGGGCTAGATCACGAAAAGTTAAACGAGCAACAAGAGAACGACCTGAACGACCCACACTGCTTTCCTGGCCAGTCTTACATATGGGCTCCCTTTGGAAGGCGGCTGTACCTCAGGCCAGTGTTGCGCGAAAAATAGTCGTTAAAATTGGTCCCGAGTAACATCTCCTTAAAGCATAGCAAGAGCGTGAAGTGCGTGTAAAGCTTTGGTCAAACAGGTTCAACATGGCACAACATTTGTAGCCCCATATATACTCCCATAAGCTATACGGGTATGTGCCGCCCAACGGAGTCGTTATTTTTGACATTTTTGACAGGTATCAATTTTTAGACCTCAGACTTAAAAATGCCTGGAATGCACTCTGAAACGGGGTATGATATTTATTCAGAGAAGCTAAAATGTTTCAAAGGAAGTTACATTGCAATAAATGATTCTACTGAATTCAGTTCACACCAGCACACTTCGTTGTTGAATTAAAGTATATTTTTTTGAAGATCAGTTTGTGTGTGGTTCATTTAGAAGTTGAAGATGTTGAAGGTGTTGATCCGGCAGACTCTGTCAAGCAGCGCAACGCGTGTTACGTATTACATTCAATCCGTCTTGGGCCTGACAATATGCCATTTTGACGATGTTGCGCACGCATCAGTAGAACAATAGATGCGAGCTGCTAAGACTCGTTCTGGTACACCAGCCTTTTGTTATTTAAAACAGATAGCCATTGTTCTAGCTGCGCGCGCAACATCGTCAAAATGGCCTATACCGGCAAACTCTAAAACGGGGTATCAAAATTAATCAAACTCTAAAACGGGGTATCAAAATTAACACGAAACTACTCTTAAACGGGATCCACATTTGATGATCAGGGCGGTACATACCCCTCCCCTGGGGACTTGTAGAGACCGAAAACTGTTTTTAAATGATTTCTATATCTCAACACCTTTCAACATTTTAAACCTGTTTCAAGATCGGCTCCAACACTAAATATTGTTCCGATGTTGAAACGGTTTGTACAGGGCTTAACTGAAATATAGAACGCTATATTTTTATTTTAAGAATAAAAACCCGAGCTAACCTGCAGAATTCGGTATTTTTAAAAACCTGTGAAACAACAGGTACGTGCAGAATTTGCCAGCTGAGAAATATCGCTCTGTTATATTATTATTATGTAATTATATCTGACTGCAGAATTTACCAGCTGACAAATATCGCTCCGTTATATTATTATTTAGTATCAGACTGCAGAATTTGCCAGCCAAGAAATTCCAAAGTGCAGAATTTGCCAGCCGAGTGGCCCAGAAGAACAGTTATTTTGCAGAACAGTTCGTTGGGTGTTCCTGCTGTAACTCCCTATTATATGGCCTACCAAAAAAACTAATCCAGAAGCTGCAATATGTCCAAAATGCTGCCGCTCGCATTATATCATGCACGCGTAAATACGATGTCACACCTACTTTAAAGGAACTGCACTGGCTACCTGTAAACGAGCGCATCACATTTAAGATTCTTCTACTTACTTATAAGTCCCTTACTAACCAAGCACCTGTATACTTAAGAAATTTACTACACATCTACAAACCTAACAGAATGCTCCGCTCGTCACCCGACACACTTCGCTTAACTCAACCGATGCCTAAACTTAAAACCTATGGTCAACGCGCGTTTTCTATATCAGCACCTCAAATCTGGAATAGCCTACCTGTAGAAATAAGATCTAGCCCGAATGTGAACATCTTTAAATCTAAGCTCGTCTTATCTTTTTTGCTCTGCTTATAATCTGAACTAGTTATTAATTATTATTACCCATATAGTAATAATAATAATAATAATGTAATACTTATATTGCTACATTTACATAAAATTATCAATTGCGCATAACATCTAGTAAGAATATAATAAAAATATGTTGTGAACGGAGTATCTTAATACAGTATGGTAGATAGATATGTATATGTAAAAATACATATTTATATATATATACATATAAATTGAATAATTAGATAAATTAATATAACATTTAAGGCTCATATGCTAGATTTAAAAAATGGGTCTTGAACTTATCTACAGATTTAATCTCACGAAGAGCACTTTGGTAGTGAGTTCCACAGCTGTGGTGCAGCAACCATGAATGACCTATCTCCTAGCGTCAACTTTTCCTAACATTCGGTAAACTAAGCATTAAACTATTCGAGCATCTTAAGTTATGAGATTCCTTAACATTAATCAGTTCACATAGATATTCTGGTGCCATTCCGTAGATACATTTAAAAGTTAAGAGTAATACTTTAAAATTGATGCGCAGTCGAATTGGAAGCCAATGCAGCTCACGGAGGAGAGGAGTAATGTAGCAATACTTAGGCGCATTGTAAACCAATCTAGCAGATATATTCATGACGCGCTGGAGCTTATTTAGCTGGCAGTCAGGCAACCCATACAGTAGGCTGTTACAATAGTCAACACGGCTAGTTATAAAAGCATGAACCAGAGTCTTAGTTGCATCTGGAGACAAGTACTTACGGATGCGTCTTAAATTGTGCAAATATAGAATGCTGATCCGCAGACCTTACTTATATGACTAGACCCCCGGGGGGGGGGGGGGTACTCCTGTTTGTGACGTATATTATGTATGTGCCGCCCAGGTGGGTCAGGGTTTTGAGCTCGGTTTGGGCAGGTAGGGTCAGGGTTATGACCTGATTTGGGCAGATCAGGGTA